>CM023490.1:21231332-21384284 GCA_013339685.2 Hyalomma asiaticum
GCTGGCCGCCGAGTGCAGCACGCACGTACACGTGGCGAAATCGGTTAAGGCCGGGCGTAAGCTCCCCATTATTATTTATTGTACCCTTAGAAGCTCCTGCATAGGGTGTTGCGAAAGGAAAGATGGGAGGAGCACAAATACGGAGTTTACATTACCTAGAACTCGTTCTCGTACAGTACATCATTTATGCGCCCTTCACCGCTGGGAAAGGAAGGGAGGCATTTACAAATATTAATAAAATGCCTTTTGTCAGCCCGAATGCGCCACGAAGCTACGAATGAAATTTTAATCGGCGCATTTCGAAATTTTTATTGAAAGTTTGTTTGCCCTCTGGCCATCGGATACTAGGAGAGGCAGGTGCTTGCAGCAGTATCTGGTAGTAAAAAATCAAATACAAAAAAAGGCACAATATGACAGCACGGACATGATTTGATTGATTTGTGGGGTTTAACGTCCCAAAACCAGTTCTGATTATGAGAGACGCCGTAGTGGAGGGCTCCGGAAATTTCGACCACCTGGGTTCTTTAACGTGCACTGACATCGCACAGCACACGGGCCTCAACATTTCGCCTCCATCGAATGCAGCCTGCCGCCGCGCCGGGATTCGATCCCGCGACCTTCGGATCTGCAGCCGAGTGCCATAACCACTAGACCACCGTGGCGGGGGGGCACGGACATGCAGATGCACAATGGTGTAATCAGCTACTTCGCAGGTGAGCCCTTTATTCTAAAAGAAAAAGCAAAGCAAGAATAGAATGTGGGCAGCTTGCACTGGTCCTGCAAAACTGAACAAAGAGCGGAGCTTGTGGCCGACCCACCGCCTTCCGCCTCCCACTCGCCCAGCTGTCACGTGACTTGTCACGTGACCAGCCTTTACTGGTTTTTGGCGGAACAGGTTACGTGACTATGACTAGCTGTTGCACGGTTTCGGCGGTCGTTGTGAGAGCCGTGTAGGTATAGGCGGTGTATTTTTGAAGGCCATCCAGGAATATGTGCGGCAATAAACGTATTATATACCTCATCATTTTATGCATTTTGTTCTTAGCGATAATTTCGTGCATGATTTTTGTTAGTAAAATTGTTTCCTTGTGTGTTGTTCTTCTATTGCAATGTATAATGTATGATTTTGTATGTATTTTTCATTTATTTTGGGATTTTGACCTGATATGATTTGTGTAAACTAATATGATTTTTCATGTGCCTTCCCTGCTATGACCTTTGAAGAGATTGGTAGTATTGTTAAATAAATAATAAATAAATAAATAAATAAATATAATAAATAAATAATAAATTCAGGTAGTACCAACGCGGATGTAGTGTGTGCGTACGCGAGGACATTTCTGGATTGCGATATTTTTTTATTGCCTAATGACTGCCCTTGAGGCATAGTTCGTGGTTTGTATGTGTTAAGATGTGTGCTGTAAGTCCTGTTTGCGTACGAACTGAAGCAGGATTGATATTTGAATGCAGAAAAGCAGTGTTGCCATTGTAATAGCGGACAGCCACCGTTCGCAAACACTGACCAATGTTGCCAGCATTTTCTGTCATTACGGTAGCACGGGCCGTCGTTTAGCTTATGTGGGGCAACACTAACCAATACTTGACCAAGGTGATTCAACACTGGCCAACATTAGCGATCGTTCAGCCACAGTAAGGTGATACTAGCCAGCCTGGCCAACATTAGCTCTCATTGGCTATGAGCCAACAATAGGGACGTTAGAAATCATTTAGATAAAGAAACTATAGCCATGTTATCTAGTGTTCACTGCGTTAGTAGTATTGAAATATACGGAGGCCAGTACACAACCATTCACCGTTCGAAAGTGGGGAGGAGGGGAAGCAATACAGAGAATTTAGCGCTAAGCGCAGGTAGCGTATTCTTATACTAAGAACAACGTGAAAGGACGATAAGAATACACCAACGTGCGCTGACTTACAACTGATTTTATTTTCCATAGTGCACGAAATATATAGCACATATAAGGAAATAAAGAAATACATGAAAACGTGTGCACCTTTTTTCCGCTCCTTACATCTTCCATTTTACAGAAGCATACATGTATAATAAACCTTTCTTTTTATCTGTCAGCGTCAGGGTCGCCATACTTACACAATGCTCCGCCATGTCTTGCAATGTTGCCTGCTTCGATTATTAATCTCTCCATTTTACCAGGTGATCGGCCGAGCACTGTCGTAACATTAAAATGGGGACGTAGCCGCAATCTCTGCGGAGTGTGCCTAAATGTCTGGAAATAGTCTTGTACATATTAAAATTATGCTCTTTGAGTCTTTAATAGTTTCTTTATTTTCTCTGTGTGCTATATAATTCATTCACTGTGGAAAATAAAATCAGTCGTGAGTCAGCACGTGTGTGTGTGTATACCTTCTCGTCGTCTTCCTTTCGCGCTGTTCTTCATAAGTATGGAAAACCGACTAGCCAACCAAAAAGCGTTAGCCTATCCTGATATGAAAGTGCAAAGACAGAGCACTTTTGCACGCTGCATACGTTAGAAAAGACCAGCAACCATCGTCCTCTAGACCTTTCTGGTTAACCTGCCTGCCTTTCTGTTTTCTCCTTCCCTCCTCCTCCTTCGCTGAATGAGTATGGCAAAACCCGTTGAATAAGGAAAGGAAACAGTTAGATATTCAACGGTCTTGATTTCCCATCAAAATATTTCTACACAGTCAGCTATCAAAACTGTTCTTGAAGTATAATTCAATCAATCAATCATCAATCAATCAATCAATCAATCAATCAATCAATCAATCAATCAATCAATTTAAAAGTTGCACAGGACTTGATTGGGCAACCGAGGAAGTGAACAGGGTTGGCGAAAAAGCTATGAAATGGGGCGGCTGGGCGATGCATAGAGTGAGGAGTGAGTGAGTGAGGAGTGAGTGGTGAGTGAGTGAGTGAGTGAGTGGTGAGTGAGTGAGTGAGTGAGTGAGTGAGTGAGTGAGCGAGCGAGCTAGCCGGTGGGTACGTGAGGCATGATGTTAGCTTCTGTGCATCGTCTTGTATAATTCACCTTTTATAGCATTTTTTGTATTACTTGTTTGCTTATGCTGTGCTTTTTACTTGTCTTTTTTGCTTACGTCATTTACTTTGTCTATATACCTTTGGTTTAAACAATTTCTGTGAAGCCCCCTTACTCAATGCCCATGTGGCCATGTAAGGTACTTTCAAATAAATAAATAAACAATTAAAACAAGGAAAGAAATCGCCAACTGCAAATTTTCGTCTCGGTACTCCTTTAACCCTATGACCACGATGGGAAGATCTCTTACACTCTTTCTTAGCGATTTCTTTAGTCTCTCTCTCTCTCTCTCCTAATCTCATTTTTGCTGCAACCTCCTTTGCAGTCCGTAATAAATGAAGTTGCACATGGCGCAGTGAGGTCCTTCGCTTCAGAGCTTGTCAGTTGCAGTTTTACCTCGTTTATCCTCCTTGAGACATTTTGATTTATACGCGAACTGGCTCGCCACTTCTTCTGGTCGGAGTCGCATGCCTACTACGCCACGTCTAGCTAGGTGAGCGCGCGTGCTACTCCCCATGATAAATGTCTCCGTAGTAGGCGCACGTACTTCCTGGCCGACGTCCCAGTCTCTTCGCCCGCATTCGAAGGAATGAGTTATTCATATCCGGCGCGATATTTCTCCGCTGCACTTGGTGGTAGCCACGTTCGTGAGGGAATGATGCACTTAGGCAGAAAGCAGCAAAAGAAAGATATCAAGAACTGCGGAAACAGAAACTTTGTTTCCCAACGTTCTATTCTCAACGGGGCAGTGCTGGCCACAGACACTTCTTACTCAAACGCAGTAACGCTGAGGAATAAATGTTATTTGTCATTCTGTAACACGGTATATACCATAATATACTTTGTACCTTTTGTTTGTATTTTTCCCCTCCTGCCTGAGCCCTTTAAGGCCTGCAGTATTCCTAAATAAATAAAATTAAAGAACAAACATATTATTTAATTGTGTAAAAAATACCCCTCCCCCTTCAATCAATCAATCAATCAATCAATCAATCAATCAATCAATCAATCAATCAATCAATCAATGTAGTTACAGTGTGCGAGAAAATGTCTTTAATAGCTAGCAATAATTAAAGAATGGGCGTATGGCTGTATTAGGTTACCGGACAATCACACTTATGATCAATCAATCAATCAATCAATCAATCAATCAATCAATCAATCAAATGTCTGCCTGTAGTTGCAGTGTGCGAGACAATTCTTTTTAAAGGAAGGTTGGCAATAATTAAATAATAACGGATGATCTTCTGCTTGGGGTGTACCGGATAATCCCATTTATGATTGACAAGATACTTCAGTTTTCTATAGAAATCACTTTCTTCCTAAAAAAAATTGAGCTCGCCTCTTCCGTTTAAACAATTGTGTATGGGGAAATCTTCCTTTTTTTCTTTTTCGAGGCCACCTGCATCAAATTTGGAATGCAGTTGTACTTATGGGCGTTGGTCGCATGACATACAAAGTTAGCATTGCTTTTAGCTGGATCACGAAACTTTACTTCGCAGAGACTTCAATATATGCCCTGGATGTGGCCAACTTTTCATACCCGAGAACATATCTCGCTACGGCACCGGGTTCTGATGGTATCTGATGATGATCGAATAGTATCTGATAATAACCAGCTGGAAATCTGCTAGCGAGCTTGATAAGCCATTTGTGCAAAAATAAATAGACAGTGGTCTCAGGAGTAGCTGTTTATTTCACCTAAGAAAATTGCTTTTCACGAATTTTGAGAGTCTTATTAACATATGAAAAGGGAGGTAAAGGGATGACGTGCAAAAAGGCGCCGAGACGTAGCTCCACAGTGCAAGGCTGAATTTGTATAAAATGTACACTAATGAATTAAATTATACGATAAATATTGCCACACAGTGGTAAAACACCAATTATATATAAACATAAAGACCATGTTTTTGAAATTTAGTTACTTGACACAAAAGTGACAAATTTTATATGGTGCACAAGAGTTTTGAAGGAAAAGATTGCGAGGAAACCGTTACTGAGTTTATCAGTGGAGAGTGAAAGTTTCCTCCAGGTAAATCCTCACCGGCTAATGTGGATATTCGGGTAGTGTCGACTACCGTTGGCTACCGTTGGATTATGCTGGCTACCATTCTAGAGTGCTGCGATAGTGCTATTATTCGACAGTATGTGAAAGAGCGAACGCCAGTGCACAAGTTCTTTATTTTTCCTTTCTTTACTTCGTTCATTCTTCATTTCTTCATTCATTCTTCACCTACCTGCACTTCTTGAATTTTCATTTTCACCCTGATTTTGAAATGAGTTCGTTTCCTGTACTAAGCTTACGTTGTAGCATAACATCTGCTTCATAAAACGCCGAACTTGGTCTTTCTAAATTAGAATTTTTATATTCCCCAGTTTTTAACTTCCCGTAACAAATCCCTGTCCGGCGGCGAATCCAAGTGCAGAGCAAGAAACAATGTCTCTAGGTGCCGGCGCCACAAGAGAAGTACGAAGAGAGGTTATAACCTGAAATTTTATTGTTTTCTGTAGTTTAGTGCCTACGAACGGATGTCCGAAAAAGTTTGTTGTTTGAGTAGTTCTAATGTTAAAACTTACCGCTACAGCGACCTGAACATCCACCGCTAGCAGAACGCGCAAGTACAGAGCGCACACACACACACACACACACACACACACACACACACACACACACACACACACACACACACACACACAAAGAAGTAAAATGGGAAGAAAAATACTAGGATTGGTTGCGATTCAAGGGCGCACATCGAAACCGAACAAAAAGAAACTATATAGCGAGGAAGCGGAACCCGGAAGGCGGTAGTTGTAAGGCGGAAGTGAGCCTCAAAGTACTTTCCAGGATTTCCTCAATCCCCGGGGGCCCTTAGCAGTCACTTCCACTTCATTCCCTTCGCGTGTGGGTGGCCAGACATACGCTCCACTTTATTTCTCCTCTTCATCTCGAAGAACGGCTTTCCAAGCTATTCGCCGCCGCTTCAATCAGGAAGGGGGTTGGCTACACTGTGCGATGGGTTTTTATGTGTTCTCTACGACCAACGACGCATTGGCGCCCTTCGCACACTTTTTTCTCGCGAAAGCGAACCACGTGATGCAGAAAGTGCCTAGCTTTACAAGAGTGGCTCGGAGAGCCATGTTACGAGAGCGACTTGTTAGCCTGAAGTGGGCTAAAGTTTCTCTTTTTTTCTGTTTTGTTTTGCTTCTTGTGCATAGCGATTTGCGATGGTGATACCACTTCTATAAAGAGAGTCAAGGCCGTCACTTCACGCGCCATTGAGGAAGAATGTAACGTCTAGGTCATATGCGAAAGTTATTTCGGTCCGAACTTAACGCTTGCGGGAATGTCATGCGCAGTGGCTCGATCATAAGCCGTGGTCACCCGGCCGTATCCATTTGCGACATGGCGTATTTAGTTCGTATGCATGCGACATACTTTTTCCATTTGTGACCAGTAGTATTTATTTATTTAACAATAGAAGCTTGTCACCATCGTCATCATCATCAGCCTATTTAGGTGCACTGGAGGACGAAGGCCTCTCCCAACAATTTGGTTGGGAGAGCGTGTTGGTTCCACTTTATGCCCGTAAGATTTTGAATTTCATCGCTCCATCTAACCTTTTGCCTGCCTCTCTTGCGTTTTCCCTCTTTTGGTGTCCACTCCGTCGCTCTTACTGTCCATCTGTTATCTTTCCTCCCCATGACATGTCCTGCCCAGGTCCACTCCTTTCTTTTAATTGATATAATAATATCAGCTACTCCTGTCCATTCCCTAATCCATTCCGCTCGTCTTTTATCTCTCAGTGTTGCACCCAACATTTTTCTTTCCATTGCACGTTGCGTGCTCCTTAGTTTCATCTCTAGTTTTTTTCGTTATCCTCCACGTTTCTGCACCGTACGTTAGTACGGGGAGAACGCAGGGACTGAATACTTTTCGCCTTAGTGACAGCGGCTAGTTTCCAGTCATGATTTGTGGCCAGTAGTACTTCTTTATTTATTTGTTTGATTAACAATAAAAGATTGTCATGATGCTACGGGCAAAATGTGGCGTTATAAAACGTCACCTGACTGTGTCAAGGAACATGCAATCGATGATGAGCTTACGGGAAATTAAACATTCTTCTTATTTGACGTTGCCTTAAATATAAGTTGTCAGCGAAATGTTTAGTTACATAAGGTCACTTTAGTGAAGGTAGCACTGAGCTTTGCAGTACCACGCGGGAAGTTTCCGAAGAAATGCCTGAAAATGCTTTTCCTGCTATTAATGCTTGGCGCAAACAGACAACTGGTGGACGCTGTTCGTGCGGTTGGTTGAGTTCGCTTGGTGAAGAATTGTAGCACGACGAAACAGTTACATAATCCGGTGTGCTGCAATTAACGCAATTGGCCCTAAAATGCGTAGGTAATCACTCTCGAACTTTCAGCTGCTTTAAGTGGGTTATCACAGAACCCTCGGCATCAGAATATGTAGACGTCACGCATTTATCGACAGAAGATGATAAGGCGAGTCTGAAGGGGTGTCAAGTTTTCTCGATATTACGTTGTCTCTCTAAGCAGCCCTCCTCCCCCCCTCCCCGACCTTCCGCCGCCCTTTCCTTCGTTCTTAATTAAAGTGGAAAGTGATGTTTTTTCCAAGTGCCGACCCCCTCGGTACTGCGTTGAGAGAAAGCTTCGCTGCTCGGGGCGAACTTCGATTTTCGCTAATCCTGTACGCGTTAAACGAAGCAGCGATCTTCTTAGCTCCGATTTTTCCCATTCAATACGCGCAAAGTAATCTTATTAGCCGAGAGTTTGCGGGAGATTTCAATGAAAAAACGTGTTGCGTTTCATGGTGAAAACTGAACTGCATGGTAATTGTATTAAGCGGAGTTTTCCTTTTATTTTTCTGGGGCCTTGATTTTTAACTGCGTGAAACTGATGAAGTTGTGAAAAGATAAGGGGAACATGAGGCGGAAAAGCTTTTTACTCTGGAGTTTTGATAATGTACGGCGTGTTCTTTGGGAACTCTTTACTTGACGTTCGTGACTTTGATTGGAACCAACGGCGTTTTAAGCGCCAAAACCGCGATATGATTGTGAAGCTCGCTGTAGTGGTGGGCTCCGACGATTTCGACCACCTGGCTTTCATCAACGTAATCTGACATCGCATAGCATACGGGCCTCTGGCATTCTCCCTTCCGACGGTAATGCGCCCCACCTGCGTCGTGGTTAAACCCATGTCATTCGGGTGAGAATCTCGGCACTCTAATTAGTATGCCACAGCAGCGGACAGCGACAATTTTGGCTTTAAAATAATCCAACAAACGCTGCCTACTTGGCGGAGTGAGTGCTCAACAAAACTACTTATTCTTTAATACCTGCTTAAGTAGGACGCCCCGACACGGTGGTCTAGTGGCTATGGCACTCGGCTGCTGATCCGTAGGTCGCGGGATCGAATCCAGTCCGCGGCGGCCGCATTTCGAGGGAGGCAAAATGTTGAGGCCCGTGTAGTGTAAGGAACCCTAGGTGGCCGAAATTTCCGTAGCCCCCTACTACAGCATCTCTCGTGACCAGATCGTGGTTTTGGGTCGTAAAATACCAAAAATCAATTAGCTTACGTATGGCCTTCCAAAGTGACCGTTGGAGAAAAATGTGCACAGAGTAAACGTATGCAGATAAGCGCAAGCATGCTGCAGTTTTCTGCATTTCTCCACGGGCTCAACGAGGTAGTTATCAGGTGGTGCACGCACCCCGAACACGCTCCTAAGAGATGATAAGTGCGCCTAGCCGACACTCACGAAGACGAAACAACACAGGACAGATGCTAATGCAGCACGAGTTAACTATACACGGCAGTTTACGTCGCCTCGTGCATACGCTCATTCATTTCATCTGTGGATTTACTTTGAAATTCACACCTGCTACGTTAACTATGGGATTAACTAATCAGAAATAAGTTGTATTCGCAAGAACATGTCGTGGTTAAGCTAGGTTCCGCATTCTCGCTTGCATAAGAAACAACCCAGAGTTAAGGATGGGTTACGTAAAACACCTCGGAGAAATTACCCACTGCGCATTCACTTCATCGTGAGATGTCCCTTTGAGTGTGTGTGAAATCATCATTGATAAATGTATTATGTGCGATAAGCAGAACCTGAGGGGAACCTGTATAGTGATGAAAAAAAAAAGGCATAGAGGGTAGAGATAATATCAGCTGATGTGAGGCAACAGCGAGATGCGAAGATGAGGGGTAATTAATCAAGGCTGAAACTGGGAACAAGAATACAGAATTTGGTAAACGGGTAATGCCAATCGCATCGTCAACGTATCCATAGTTACGGTAAGACGTGCTCGGTAGCGGCATTGGTTGAAGCGTTTAAAGGGAGCTGATCATTGTGATGACAGTGCCGCAGCTTGAAATAGGCATTAGGGGCAGTGGAAATATTCGGAAATTAAACATATATTAAAGAAACGTGAAGTTGTTTATTGTTCATTTTACTGTTATTGGGGCGATCTCGCATCGTACGCCATGTAGTTGTCAACACAATCATTATAAGTTGAACTTCCTTAATCACCTTTCTGGTGCTCTTTATAAATGACTCTCAGTGTCAAAGCATTCTGTTTGGGTGAGAGGATGTCTTCTTTGTTTCCTCCAAACGCCAAGATCTTCCCTTATCTAGGCGACTCCCGCGGAAACAAGAGCAGCAGGGAACAACTGACCTATAAGGCAAGCAGGAAAGACAAAGGAAGTTCTCTGTCGACAACTCTTGCTCGGGAGGGACAAACAAGGGCACCACGGAGGGAAGAGACCAAATTAACGCGCAACACTCCCATCAGGGCCTCGACCTAACCGAGAACTTGCAACACGGTCTGCCTCCGCCCAAGCCCTCCCTTTTTCCCTATAGGGAAAGATGTCGCAATCCCATTTCGGGAGGCGCGGCGCCGTGGCGCCAGCTGGCGGGGCGCATCGGAAGTAGCGACACCCTTGGGAGTGCCCGGGAGCGCCTGGAGGGAGCGTCGCGGCCGGCAAGCTAGCCGACTTGTCGAATCAAGCTATAGGGTGGAGGGGAGGGGGGGGGGGGGACAGCTTACAGAGGCGCGACGTGCTACACTAAATGAATTGATAAGCAGCTGCAGAACCGATAAAAGAAAAGATAACGAAGAAGATGGATCAGTTTGGCTGTCGGTACAACAGCAAAGACAGTCTCCTCAATGCTGCCGTCGATAAAGACGTACTCCGATAGTATGGAAAAAAATGCCGGTCTCCTCCACTAGGTACCTCCACTATTATAAACCATCCGCCGCTTTTTCGGCAGCAGCGCCCTCCTGTGCCTCCGAGCGGAAAAGGGACTTCGAAAACTCAATTTTGCGCCGTGCCGTGGCGCATCTTGTTCGGCACGGAGGGAATCTCTCCGCGCCGTCGTTGCACTGTGAAGACAACGGTCAGTTAGAGACAAAAAAAGTGGACGCGGGGAAAGGAGGAGGGGAGGAGTATGGAGAGAGAGAGAGAAAGTACTCGAGTGAAGGCGTTTCTCCACAGGCACTCGCCCTTTCGCAATGGCCAAGTCTTACTGAAGTCTGGCGGTGCGGAAAAAGGAAGAAAAGGATGGGATCCGATAAGACAATGCCTGGGCCTCCTAATTCCCCCTTCCTCTCTTGCTCAAGAGCGGGGAAAAGGCCGGTAGTTGAAAATAGAGGAAATAGACTATAAAATAGTGGAATAGAAAATAGGGGAACTAAACCAAAAATTAAGAATAGAGTGTTTTCATAAGGGGATTAAAAGGGGAGGTGTAGGTACTAGAGGGAAAGGCAAGAGAGAAGAAAGTACACGTATATTTAGGGATGGAAGATTTAGAAAGGATATCATCCCCAGCCTTTCGCGTAGGGGTTTCGGGAAAAGTTCGAGTACGGATAGGGAAGGGAAAGGGGAGACGATGTTTCAACGGGAGTCGAGGCGGAGGCACTGTTCCCTGGCGGTGGAGGAGGCAAATTGGGGAAAACGGGATGGGGAGTGGGGGAAACGGGAGAAGGTCACTGCGGGAGACGGGAGAGAGAGAGTTCACGTTCAGGAATTGGGGAGTGGGGAGGTCGAGGGAAGAGTACCAGAGCTGGCGGTGCGTGCAACTCTGCAAAGCACGTGCGACAGTTGTTAGCGAAAGCGAAATGGAGCAGTGCCTCTCGACCCCCCCTTTTTTTTAGTTAGTACGTTCGTTCGTACGGGTTCTCGCTCGCTCACCCGTATAAGGCGTGCGGGACCGCTCGGCGTCCTCCAAAGCGCGTGGCTTTTAGAACACGCGCTCGCCAGCGGGTGAAAGTGATAACGAGGGCCCGCTGCCTTGGACACGCTCGCCCCCTCGGCGTCCAGCGTCATTCGCATATACGATGTGTCAAACTGTGCTCGAAACGCCTTCTCCCCAGTCTCTCCCAGTATCTCCCTCGCTTCCCCAATTCTCCCCCTCGAGGTCCCCGTCGTTGACTGCGCACGGGTTGTAGCTCCTAGCAGCTGCTTCGTCGGCGGCGGCACATGTGTGTTGACTCGTCATCTTCGCTTTGTCAATGTCACTGCCGCCAGCCTGTCTACATGAGCGCATCGACTGTTAACAGGCTGTCCTTTCGGATTCGGGAGTGTGTCTGACGACCCCGAGTTGTCGCTGCCGGAGCTTGAGTTCGATTCCTAATGTGTCGTCGCTTTCGTCGACGGACCGTGGAACGGTCGGCTGGACGCTTTACGTCTATCGAATAGAGTTGAAGTGTGGTGTAAAGAGTAGAAGGATTTCTAACAAACGAAGCCGACTGCGAAAACGGGAAGTTTTGTGGTGTGCCGAGTGGGAAGCTCGTCGTGGATACGTGGGTTTGCGGCCAGCGGGTCGGTTTCCTGGGTGCGGTGTCGCGACGAAGCTGCTAGAGCGCATGCGCTCGTTCTGGATATTCTGGCGGAGGAGGAGGAGGAGGCATAAGGTGGGACAGCGGCTCAACGAGGATGACTCTGACAAGCTGTGCGAAAACGGTGAGTGACTCATTGGTATCAGAGTGCTGGAAACTGTAGGAATCTGATTTTTTTAGGCAATACCCCTTAGTGCCTCGTCAGACGCGGGAAGTGATCGTCTGTTGTCGGTAACCCAAAGGGAGTCGAAAATTGGAACTAGCGTCTTGTTCACTTGGTGTCTATCGATATGGACATGACAAGGTTCGGATGTACCGTTCGCATGACTGACAGGTCATGACATGAATAAGGTGACATGCTTATCATTCACGTCACAATTAACGATAATAAAACCAAATGCGGCGCATACCTCCATTTCTCGGCCAGGGATAGGAGGGCTCCTTCCGCACGTGATTGTATGTTAACCTTTCCAGCGTACGTTAAATTGCATTCATGGTGTTAAGATAAGTCAGAGACAACGCAAGATAGGTCAAAGAGCCATGATGACACTAAGAAATGGATTCGGCCGTGAAGTCGCCTTAGCATGGGGTAAGAGACTAGTACTTAAAAGAATTTATTATGTGCTAGCATCACGTGTAGTGCGTCGCACTAAGGAGCATTTCTGCTTAATCTTCTTGTAATGAGTGTGGTTAAGCACGATGGTCAGTTAAGTGTCGCAGTCGTCGAACCATCACGAAACGTCATCCTCATTTCACGCGATGTCCAGTTCGACGGCACCTTGTCGTGTGGTAGCGGAGAGTCAATGAGTTTGCCTAACGCAATATATTTGGCTAGGAGTCCTAATTACACTGCCCTTGTTAACTATTATTTCCGCCTGTTAATGAACGACGTGCTGTTACTGGTAATAGCTTAGGCCAAATAGCATTCACGGGATTTGGAGATAGATTAACGCAACGAACATGAGCTTGAGACGTTAATGATCTTGAGAAGTTAATATTTTGCATAGTCACCCATGACCGACCGATTGACGAGATTAAGCGTTCTCTTTTATCAACTAGCGTGTACATTAAGAAGGAAGCTTATTTCCAGCGTAATTAGAGGTTAGCATCCCGTGTGGTGCTTACTGCTTGGCAGCCCCACCACGGTGGTCTAGTGGCTAAGGCACTCGGCTGCTGATCCGAAGGTCGCGGGATCGAATCCCAGCCTCGATGGCTCCGTTTAGCATGGAGGCGAAAATGCCAGAAGCCCGTGTACTGTGCGATGTCGGTGCACGTTAAAGAACCAAATGTGGTCGAAATTTCCGGAGCCCTCCACTATACGGGACATCTCGTAATCACATCATGGTTTTGCGATGCAAACCTCTCAGAAATCAGTCATTACAACTGCCGTATCTTTCAGTTTAAAAGTGTATAACCACAGTCCAAGTTCAAACAAACGAGAAAACACAGTAAGGAAGAAAAATTCGCCGGCCCTAGCTTACATACAAACGAGAGAAAAATAGGTCGGGAGGCGGAGACATTAAGCTAAAGTAAGCTTCAAGCTATCTTATGGTCTGTTGTCCAGCCAAAGCTTGAAGTTTAAAATGTAGCAGTTGCTTTGCAGCCACCTTCAGTCTCTCTGATTAAAGTGCTTCTGAGGTTTAACTGAGGTTCTGTAGCTTCCATTCCGAGTTTCACGTTATTTTGCCGATGTAAATGTTCGTCAATCCAAGATGTCGCGCTGCGAGAATTTCATAACTCACGCGGCCGGGCCTCCTGTCCATATCGAAGCTTGTAGATCGCTATCGGCATGCATCGTGAATCACCTACACCCCTGACACAGATAGGGCACGCGTAGCGACAGAACACCTACAAACTCTCACTCTAACGAACTTCGAAGTCATAATGGTTAATGATGCTTGAGACGCACGTGAAGACCCGAAAGCACTGTTCTTCCCGCCAGCAGCCGATTATACAGGTGCTCCAATGTACGCCGCTATATAACCGGTACATACTAAACGAAGGACTTAATGATGCGCGCCGTGTCACTTCCGCAGCGCGCAATGGGTCCGATCGTTGAAGGCCGCGATGCGAGGGTTCTCGGCAACAAGGACGCCTGTGTAAGGCTAACGAGCCATGCACATTCGCTTCATCGAGATTAGTATTCGTAGCGGGAGCGCTCCGTTTCACGCGATGTTATCGTCGCTGAACGGCGTATCGGAGTTGGTGACAGTTGGTAGAATACAAATGACTACGTGGCAACTAATTAGGGACGTATAGTTCACGTCGGTTAGGTGATAGAACGAGTGAACTTGAACCAGTTGAAGCAGAACTTATTTTTTGGGGGTTATAGTTGCTTCGTGTTAGGGAAGGATTATGGCGCGAACGATAAAAAAGACTTTCCCGTGTCACTTCTCGTGTTTCCTCTGCTTGGCGCTTTAATCCTTCAGTAAATGAGCTCGTAGATAGGGGCTTATCGTGCGAGAGAGCAGGCGTGTTGGTGGGGGCAGATGCGCGCCACTGATAGGGACATGTGCAGGCTTGTATCGATTAAATAATAATAAGAAAGCCATTTTCACGCCTACTAAATCTGAATAAACAGCTGAGCTGGGCCGAGAGATCGTCATGTTCGCAATCATGTAGCAATATCAGTGTCACTATCACCATCATCTAGCCGTTGGCTGAGGACAACAGTGTGGATAGTGGGTCAGTGGATAGTGTGGATAGTGGGATAGTGTGGATAGTAGTGGATAGTGGGCCGCTTTTCCCTTTTGCGTAACCCGAGACCATTCTTCCTTTCAATTTCTTTCTTTCTTTCTTTCTTTCTTTCTTTCTTTCTTTCTTTCTTTCTTTCTTTCTTTCTTTCTTTCTCCCTTTCTTTATTTGTTTCTCTCTCTTCTTCTTTTTCTTTCTCATTCTCTTTCATTTCTTTTTCTTTCACTTTCTTTATACTTTCTTGAAATTATTGTTCTTTCTCTTTCTTTCTCTCCCTCTTTCCTTATTCCTTTCCTCTTTCCTTCTATCTCTTTCTATCTTTTTGGTTCTTTCTCTCTGTCTCTTCCTTTCTTTCTTTCTTTCCTTCTCTTTCTGTCCTTCTCCTTCTTTCTACCTTTTTTATAATTCTTTTTCTTTCTCTTTCTTTCTAAATTGTCCTTCGCTTGTCTCGCCGCTGTAACTTAGCGGTAAGGTCCTGCCTTGCGGACCTCCAGGTCGCGGTATCATATCCCGTCCACGGCGGCCTCATTTCGATGGGGGCGAATTGCGAAAAAAAAAAAAACACCAGTGGGTGCCAGTTTCCACTGGCTTCCGAGCCTTCATTGAGAGACTCCATTACGCGAAATGAGGAAATCGTTAGCTGGTGCCCTTGTCTTGTGGCGTACCCAGAAGAAGAAGTAATTATATCAGCTATATTAATATCGTAACGTTTGTTCGCAAGCTGATACAAGAATTTTGGTCGCGAAACCCTATTAGCGCTCTGTTAGTGCAGGACAGGAGTATATGGATTGTTGCGTACCATATGTTCAAGCGAAGCTTGTATTGACTAACTTGTGTCACCGTCCGATGTTGGCGTCATACGAAAAAAAATCTATAATCATCGCGAAAACAGTGGCCGCCCACTTCCTTCTTCTATTTCGCTTCGAGGAGTCGGACTGACTGAAAATAAAATATTACCGTCGGGCTGCAGATTTAAACCATCGATCTCTGGGTTGCGAAACCACACCGCCAACTGAGTCAAGTGCTGTTTGTTCATAATACGCACCATTAAAGCGAAATGTTATACGCAGGAGAAAGTACACGCCCGTACAATGTACACGTCCGCGCTCTTCAGTGTACACCCGGAAAATGCACAAGATCACAACATACCGGAGCCATACGATTCCATTGGCTTTTTCAAAAACAAGGAAGGAAATAAAGATGGCAAGAAAGAATAAACTGGTGAAATAAAACGTTCTTGCAGGCTAATTGGTTCATGTCGAACGGGTAGTGTACTGCGCAAGTACGAAGGAAGGAAAGAACAGAACGGAAAAAGTGCAGAAGAAATGAAAGTACGAAACAAGGAAACAAGGAGCGACAGACAGACAGAAAAAAAAGAGACATGCTGACGACAAGCTTCACTTGTCCCCAAATTTCCCAATTGGGAGAAGGGTTCCTCGATTTTTTCGTGTACCATACTTTCTGCCCAAGTTTTTTTTTTCAAGGTCACCTCCATATTAGGCAAATATAAGGCTTTCGTTTGAGAATAGGAACTCTCGGTCTGCGTTTGGTCCTGACCGCACAAAAGCGGTGCAAAATCTAAACGCATCGTTCGCGGAATGTGATACGCTCTTCGAATGTTGCACACCCCAGTGAAGGACGAAATCCCGACAAACGAAACATGATACGAAAGAAGATAAACACAGCTTCTTGAATGTAGTACCGCTTGCACGTAAAAAGAAACGCCAGAAATAATAAAAAATATATAGAAATATTCTGCTATGACAGTCACTGCAGACGACACTTGAGAAAGGTGCAAAAAAAGAGAAAAGAACAAACTATCCTGTGCATGGTGCCTGTTTTCACGCCTACTTTATCTCGGCAAAACAAGCATGCCCCGGCCCATTTCGCAAACGCGTCGTGTGCGCGTTGTGCCAACGTGCCACAAAAGGGGCGTATCAGCGGGCGGCCAGCAGAAACGGAGCAGCCGAGTTTACCGAAGCGTTTAAAAGTAAATAAAGGGCTGCCGGGCCATCCGTTTTGCAGCGCACGGGCGAACCCCCAGCCGGCCAAGCACTTTGCGTAGAAAACGAATGCGCCAGCCCAGCAGGCTGTTTTCGATACAGCACACACACACACACACACACACACACACACACACACACACACACACACACACACACACTGTTTTTTTTTTACTGGTCGCGTTGCACCGGCCATTCCGAGAACCGGTGCATCGACACGTAGTAGAAATAATGTAATGCTATTAGGGGAGTAAACTGTGGTGTAATAAGCAGTGTTAAAGCGGAAGCATGAAGTGTTCCATGAAGTCGAAAAGCCTGGTGTCTGCCCTGCTGACGCACGAGGCTGCTTTTCAATGAAAAGTGCCGACATCATGGAATGATGTCACGATGGCGTCGTCCAGAAGACAAGCCATCACCACCATCATCATGTCTCATGGTGAGGTTTGTCTCATGGAGAAGACAAGTCTCACCACCATCATCATGGTGTCGTCATGACTACCTATCATCATGCTTACGCCCACTGCAGGGTAAAGGCCTCTCCCATGGACATCCGATTATGCATGTCATGTGCTCACTACGACCAATTTATCACCGCAAACTTCTTGATTTAATCTGCCCACCTACTTTGTGCCGCCCCCTGCCACGCTTGCCTTCTCTAGGGATCCACTTCGTCGCCCTTAATGACCAGCGGTTCTTTGCCTTTGCATTACATGCCCTGTCCGCGCCCATTTCTTCTTCTTAGTTTGTACTAATATATCCTGAGCACGCGTTGGTTCCTGACCCACTCCGCTCTCTTCTTGTCCATTATCGTTATACCTATCAATTTCCGTTCCTTTGCTCGCTGAGCCGTCCTCAATTTCAGCTGAATCCTTTTAGTGAGCCTTCATGTTTCTGCTCCGTAGGTGAGTTACCTTTAAGATGCAGAAATGATATGGTCGTTCGCCCAGTCGTATCACAAAGACGCACAGTGGCTCAGTATAATAAATGCGATTAGGTGAAATAAAGGATGGTTTCTTTCTTACGTAGGGCTCATAGCTTAATATCCAATCCGGGTGTGAGCCACACAACGTTTCAATTTTGACTGTGGTGGTAGTCCGCATGATGCTCATTGATTGGATGATCCGGCAGGTGACGTGATGAGGTGACGAATCAGGTGTAAGCACGCGTGTTCCAAATCTAGTGCCGAATCCAGCTCGTATGCCATATGGATGCCTTAGATATCCTACCGAAAAACGAATGGAAGAAAGATAGAAAGAAAGAAACAAAGTTTTTTTTGCGGTATATTGGGGTTCGAACCACGGTGCATACATTTTCATTGCACGCAGAAACTTTCGCGGCGAATCCATACCAACCAGGCCGCCTTTCCGTCTCATTTCGCTCATCCTTATTTGCTTTTGCGTTGCCTGTTGTTCGACGCTTCCAATAACTCACCGCAGCCGCGTTTTGCTGCGGGAAGGACCATTTTACAGATACTGTCGTCGTCTTTCACGAGGCGAAAAACAGAAACAAAGTTCAAACACGTGCCCACTGGGGAAATCGCGAGTTGTCTACCGCCTCGATGAGAAGAGAACGCGACTACGCGCTAACAAGACGAACGACGCCGATGCGGGGACTGCGCGTGTAAAATGGAGGGCGAGCGAGGGGACGCGGCGTGAAGAAATTTGAATATCAGAGAAGGTGCCGACCCGGTTGGGTTCTCCGCGTTATTTCGTCGCTTTGATTTCAGCGCATAGACTTCGACGCACATTGTCTTAGGTTGATTGACTTCTGGGATTTTACGTCCCGAAACCAGCTATGACTATGAGAGACGCCGTAGTGGAGGGCTCCGGAAATTTCGACCACCTGGGGCTCTTTAACGTGCACTGACAACGCACAGCACACGGGCCTCAACAAGCATTGTTTTAGAGGCGTTAGAAACTTTGTAAAAGAAGAGATGCTGGCAGAGTTGCACTGCGGAACAGAGCGACAAAGTAAGGCACGCAAAACAAAGGGCACTTCATATTTAGAGCAAAGTTCCTATCTATCTATCTATCTATCTATCTATCTATCTATCTATCTATCTATCTATCTATCTATCTATCTATCTATCTATCTATCTATCTATCTATCTATCTATCTATCTATCTATCTATCTGCGACACACATACACAATATATAACACACACATCGTTTGCAGCAAAGGATGCAAGCATGCCTAGACCTTTATGGCTTCTAACGTTTCGGCCGGGGTCCGGCCTTCATCCGGGAATAAAATCACGGCGCATACACGGTCACCCTATACTAACAGACTCATGGCCTGGATGCCTTACACACGCATGCGCTCTAAGTTTTTAAACCTCGGCTGAAGCAGATGGGTCTCAGGTAATTACGCTACCCACGTATCTATAACCACGTGACAGTTTCGCAGCCAATAAACGTCGGCGACAGAACTCGACGTATTGGCACACATTCTCTCGGCGACATACGGTCTGCAGCCGTAGTATGTTTGCAACCGTCGCGTCGGAGACAGTGTTGTACGTTTTTACGCGGACGCCTTCGGGGCAGAGTTCGGTCGGGCCGGTCGTAACGGGATTTTATTGGCGGTTCGAGACAGTGACAGAACTGCCCGCCAGGGGGCTATGCACACACAGACGCTGCCAGCAGCGCCGAAGTCGGGAGACATATTTGTTCGTTCTTTCTTGCTTTTTGCATCGAAATACTGCGGAGATATGTCCAGAGTGTTGCAACGTGAGTGGACCGCAACGAAGAAAGTGAACTTACCGAAGAAAAAGTATACTAGACTGGTAACAACATGTAGCGTGAGATGATTGATTTGTGGGGTTTAACGTCCCAAAACCAGCTCTGATTATGAGAGACGCCGTAGTGGAGGTCTCCGGAAATTTCGACCACCTGGGTTCTTTAACGTGCACTGACATCGCACAGCACACGGGCCTCAACACTTCGCCATGTAGCGTGAGAGAGTGCGACATTCTGATGAAGTGCATCACGTGCGAGCGTGCGACCGAGTGGATAATTGACTTTCGCGTCTTTCGAGAATATCGTTAGTTTTTTTTTTTTAAACCCTTGTTGGTCGCAGTCATTTACAAGGTTCCAGGGCTCACTGGAAGTACAAGGCTCCGAGCTAGTGCTAGCGCGAATTGCTTTATTCGTTATGAGAGGATGTCAGACTGATATATATATATATATATATTATATATATATATATATATATATATATATATATATACATACAGGGGTACCAAGGATGCATACCCCAAGTAAAGATATCGTCTACGCCATAATAACGTAACCTGTTCGAGTTTTAAACATATCGGAAAGGCGGAGCGAGACGAAAACGCAAAAAAATAGTAGCATTAAATATAATAGCCTCACAAATTATCATTATCACCTAAAACCAGATTTCCACCTTCTTTCGCGCTTCGACAGTACCGCACAAACTGCACGCACAATCTCCGCGGGGGCTGACGCAAGCGGTAACAGCTCGCCGAACGGTTTCGCTGACGCAAACTTCAGCATTCACTCGTCTTTCGTCGTGCAAACCCGGCCTAATTAATGTAGTCCTCGGCTAGTCCACTAAACGCGCTTCGGCGAGCACCGCGATAGAGCGTTGTACCTGCCAGGACCGGAGACGTGATCTGTGAGGCATACCATCGGACAGGCGGATTTATTCTATCCCCCGAGCGGACGTAAGCTTCCCGTCTCCCCCTCTCCCCTCTGCAGCCCAACGAACTTTCACCCCCTCACGTACAATCTCGTTGGATCGGCGAGACTGTCGGAAAGAGGACGGGAAAAGAGGGGGGGGGGGGGGGAATGCCACGATAGGACGATGCCGACAGCCGCCCAACGTATCCCTAGAGACGAAATCGATATGGCCCAGGGATCAGTGGCGTTATAGCGATATAGAGCAAGGGATATGCCACGCACCTATTACAGAGGAACGGAATGTCGGGGAATGCCTTCAATCGATCATATTGAGCCGTCTCTTACACGAAAAGCGGTTGGTGCGGATTGATCGGCAGCTTCGTTGGTAAAAAACCTTTCGTTGATCTCGTAAAACGCGTCAATTTGAACGCCCATGTCCCGCCACTTTGATTCGCTTCCAGGATTTCTATACGTTTCGTCTGCTTTCGCGGGGGACCGTCGTCTGCTCCTCGTCTGCGAACTCATCGCCTGATTCCGATACTGGTCTGTCTCCTCTTCTCTCCTCAATTTTGTACTTTTTACATAATGTACCGTCTACTTCCTCCATTGTTCGCCTGCTGTACCAGTCTTCAAGCAAAGTAGCACAGGTTCTGTCATCTGATACACTTCGATGAACAATCGCTGTTCATTCCCTCATCTCATTAAGCGCGGCAATTTAAACACTTAGCTTCTAATTTGATCGCTGCCCGGAATGCTACGTTTATCTACATCCGCAGCTAGTGTTCTTCTGATTACCCAACGCGTCGCGTGCCTCCTCCTTTTAGTCTGTTCCTCCTGACGCAAGTAGCTCGTCTGCTTCTTCTCACAACGTCATCTGCTATACGCTAAGGGACGCATACGAGAACCACACACGTCTTCTGCTCCTCGCCGTGCGGCAGACGGTACGCGATAAGCACGCTTTAATCATCCCGACGTCGTCTGCTGTACACTATCCAGAAGTGTCGTCTGCTATTCGCCGTCGCATACCAAGCCGTCCTCTACTACAGAACGCCCCTCCAACCCTTCTCAACCCCATATATAAGCACATTAACGAATCCCCCTTTCCTCCCACCGCGCTACGTCTATCGTCCTCCAAGGGGTCATCAAGTGCATGGTGTGCTGATAGGGAGCACGTTTGTGCGCCGGGAAAACCTATCTATCCATCTTACTTATGCGTATATAGTATCTATGCGTATATTGCCAAACACAACGGTCTAATGAGCACCCTCTTAACAAGGCTCTCTTTCTCTCTGCCCCCCCCTCCCCTACTTAATTAACGTCTTTCGGAGAGTCGACGAATCGTTCATTAGATGAACCACCGTAGATATATACGCACATATCTAGCTCGTCGGCAAAGAGCCGCGCCAAGGATCGAACAAGAGATGGAAGATTACGGGGCGAGGTGGTGAAAGTGGCTGTAGATGGTTCGATATCGAATCGCTTCTGGCGCGCTAATTAGAGTTTGGCCGCGGTCCCACGGTGTGTGCGCGCTATCGTTTGCGAGATAATTTATTTTCCTTCTTTATACGGGAACTTTATGCAACACCTGGCAAGGTTCTACATCTTTTTATGAAAAAAATGGCGACTGGATGGAATAGAAGGAGCGATCATTATTCTGCATTATAGGCTGTCGCTGAGAAAGCCCAGAAGGCTACGTTAATAAGAGCTTTATGATATGGTTTTAAAAAATTCAAAGTTAGGTCGATTTGACTTTAGAGAATCCTTAACAGTCACACAATGAGTGTCGACATATTTAACAAAAATGCTTTCCTCTCATTTTCGTGCGACCGAGACAAGAATAAAGCTCAGTGCGTTGCTTAAGAGGCATATAAAGCCTAAATACCCGAGATAATACGGTATAAATAGGTATTTGGGCGAGGAACACTACTGAACCTACCTTTAGTTATGTTATGGGCGACTGGAGGTTTGGTTAACGTTTTATCCATTTAACGACTGGCCGCTTCAGGGCTTTGAAAGATGGAAAGATCGATATAAATCTTTTTTTAAGCTGTCAGAGATGCTTCTGAAGAGCATGAAACTTAGTTTAATGGTCAGTTTGCGAAATACTTTGCTTTCAGAGACACTAGCCGGCTCGTTAGGGAGATTTATTTGCGCATTAACTATCAGTGCTTTAGTTTTATGGACACTAGCTAGCTCGGTAAAGAGATCGACCTGCTCATTAACTATCAGTTTCAGTATATCAGGCTCAGCGCTTTCTCTATCTGTATTATATTACGACATATAAGTGGCTGCTGTTGTGAAGTAGGACGCCCTTAGGTTGTTACTAAAGATGGAGTTTGAGCTTATTGATTGATTTCTGGGGTCTTACCTCCCAAAACGATGACATTATTATGAGAGACGCCTTAGTGCACGGATGCGGAAATTTCGAACGCCTGGGGTTCTTTAACGTGCACTGACATCGCACAGTATTATACACGGGCCTCAACATTTCGCCTCCATCGAAATGCAGCCGCTGCGGCCGGGATTCGATCCCGTGACCTGAGGGCCAGTAGCCGAGTGCCACAGCTATTACAATACCGTGACGGAGCGAGGGAGTTTGATTTAAGAGAAGGCTTTAGTTAAGGGTAAACCTCCTATTCACGCTACTGGATTGTCCCCTAAAATGACAAATGCTAGAAGTGCGCTACGTCAGCCTGCTGTCTATGTCGCTACACGCGGGAACAAAAGAATTTCAAACTTCAAACTTCAAACACCTTCTGTCATTGGCAGTTTAAGGGAGCAGTAGCATAGACAAGGACGCGTGAAGACACATTGAACACAGTGTGTCGTTGCTGCTCGCGGAATTGGCACATACCCATCAGGGGGATTTGGCACACTGAATGACGTACGTGAATGACTACAGCCAGCCGGCCTCCGCTACAGTGCCTCAACCTTTTAAGACAATTGGATACATGATAACAGGGGTTTCGCAAAACACTGCTTCATTTCATGCACAGTCCAGGCCCCTTACAGCACATGTATTGTAACGCATACATGCCATGAACAATGCCCAGAGAGGCAAGACCATTTCGCAATAAAAGAAGAGAGAGAGGAAATCAAACCAAGAAGAACTGTAACAAAAAAAAGTAAGAATGAATGGCTGATGAGACCAATACATTTATTGAAAGTACTGGTCTTTCTTTCTCTCGTTATTTCTTCTTTTCCTAATGTTCCATGGTGCGACACCGGCACGAGCACAAGAGAATAAAGAAATGCACGCACGCTGCATTCACGAAGATGGTTGTTCTCGTGTACACAGCCGCAAACGTAATTGGGAGGCATATCAAGCTACCTAGAGTATCGTACAATATTACTTCATTCCACCTGAGTGTGGCGTTGGGCGATATTCGTCGAAGTATAGTTGTAACATATAGTTTTCGTGAGTAGGACTTGAATATATTACGAGATCTTTCGTTACATGTTCCACTCCATATCGACCCTCGCAAACATGAGGCATGATTTCACTGCGCCAGAATTTTGGGCAAAGCAAGGCAACAGTACAACGAGAACTGTTAGAAGTATTCTAAATTTAGTGTAAAAAATGGCTGCGGTTTAGCTCAGCTATGGCAGGTTGTGCTGGCGAAATCTTGTTGTGCTGTGTTTCTTCGCCGGAGTGAGCTCATATATAAAACCACATGCTTTCCATTTTTTACATGGTTTATTCACGGTTTGGTTTTGCGGCAGCAAATACTGTTCTACGGTCGACGCAGCTTGCCGTTTTCGCAGCTGCGAACGCGCACCCGATCTTAGTACAGATGGACCATGGTCCTAACCCCCTAGTTCCATCGCACGACCATGCCACAACGGCTGAATTGAAGCGACAGAAGCGCTAAGAACTTTAAAGACAATTTGAAGCGACTGAAGTGCTGTGGACTTTGGAAACACTTTGCCATACGACACATTCTGCTGTAAAGCTCGCGCACCGTAACACTCCCAACGTAGCCGAAAGGTAAGCGTTTTTTTTTCGTTGTAAAGCTCATTTAGTCGTAGAGGTGTTCGTTATATAAGCATTGGACTACGCTCTGGCTTTCAACTTACGAGACTGCTGCCTAGAAGATGTGATTTCACGCTGACGCACGCGCCTTGGTCATAGCAGCGTGTACTTGTTGACGCAACGTCGCTATAGTTAAATCTTCGCCGGCACGTGTCCGGTTATGTTGCAGCAAAAGCGCACGTTCGTGTCGTTCAGTTTTGATTTCGCCGGTTACGCCTCGATTCCTACGAGGTAATTGTTGCTGAACGCTGACGTGACCGATTACGTCTTAGTTATTGGTTACGCTACCCTTGAAAACAAGCAGGCTACTTCAAACACACACACACACACACACACACACTTAAACGGGAGAGAAAGATTACGTAAAGCTGGCTCAACCTCAGTAAACATCACCATGCGGCGGTGCACGCTCTACAGGAACTACCCCGTAATACTGGAACCGGACGTGAGGGACACACACACACACACACACACACACGACACACACACACACACACACTCACACACACACACGCACACACACTTAAACGGGAGAGAAACATTACGTAAAGCTGGTTCAACCTCAGTAAACATCACCATGCGGCGGTGCACGCTCTACAGGAACTACCCCGTAATACTGGAACCGGACGTGAGGGACACACACACACACACACACACTTAAACGGGAGAGAAACATTACGTAAAGCTGGCTCAACCTCATTAAACATCACCATGCGGCGGTGCACGCTCTACAGGAACTACCCCGTAATACTGGAACCGGACGTTAGGGACACACACACACACACACACACACACACACACACACACACACACACACACACACACACACACACACACACACACACACGTGTTGCCATCGCCTGCAACGTTGCAGCATCCAGTTCGAGTTCGAATTATTGCATCGCTCTAGCAGAACTCTGCGTGACGGGCACTTAACTAGGGGTAAGCCACTCATCCCCTTTTCCTCTCTTACGTAACTGATGAGGCGGGCTTGAATTTTTATTTGCTAAGCTGTTATACAACGCTATTAGTAATCGGATGATATGTGCTGAATAAAAGAGCCTCATTAAGATGTAATTGTTGACAAGTGAAACGTTCAAATATGTGGATTTCTCGGAATCGTTCGCATGTGTAGGCAGCAGTGATGTTTAAGCCTGTTTTTTTTCTCCTCATGACTGAGCAGCCTGTAGTACTCGGGAGAGTAGAGCTTATGATGTATTCTTTCTTTCTTTCCTTTCTTTCTTTCCTTCTTTCTTTCTTTCTTTCTTTCTTTCTTTCTTTCTTTCTTTCTTTCTTTCTTTCTTGTGTCTAAGCAAGTTTTTTTTTAATAAATGTAATTTAAGGACGAGGTTGGTGCCCACGTGCCGCGCCGGCTACTCCTCTTCTCTTACAGGGTGGCTTACATCACAAAGTTACGTACACTTCATCAAAGTTCATCAATGCAAGTACTCGGGCACGGACACATATATCACATTACATCACACATATAGAGTCACTTTTCCAGTACGCATATCACATCACATCACATCACACATGTAGGGTCACTCTTCCAGTACAACTGTCCATTAAACAAGACATTCATAAACTAAGCAAGTTAGTTCACAAGATGTCACACCGAATCTGGTTTTCATTGTGGAGTCGTTAACAGCACGAAATCGTGCATTGGACGCTTCTGATTGACAACCCCAGCTCGCACACAGCAGGGATTCGCGTAATGTGCGGTAGGCATATGAAACGTAGTACGTCATAGGTCCTGCTTACGGCACTCCACAATATCCAATATCGCACATGGAGGTAAGAATACTTGCAACTTGCATGAATGATGTACATTGCTGATGAAGCCACTAGACGATATATCCTGAACAAGGATGTGCAGAACATTAAAATTATGTTTAAGTCGTGAGGCCAGTGTGAACGAAAAAAAATGAAGAGCCCATAGGTTACGCGAAATTTCCTCTTACCACCTTTTTACCACTTGTCTGTAATCACTGTTGGCTTGTAGTCTTGCTCTTGACGGAAAGCGTGTTTTGGTGTGTGAGTGTATCGACAGGGTATGACTGAATTATGAGCGACTGGGTGAAAGAGGCACTGATATAAACTGACTGATTGATGGATGAGCGATTGATTGAGCTAATCTACAAGTGCTATAACATACCGACTAATGCGAATGAATCGAACTAATGAGAAATGAGACAAAATTTGCCGTCTTACATAATGTGTGCCTTTATCGCAATAAAATACGTGAACAACTGCATCTGGTTAGAAAAAAACTTTGTCCCAATCACGTGTTATACACGTCACCGTAAGTTGTATGAAGGTATGTCCCCTGTGAGGGTTAGTGAAATGGGAAGGTCCATTTGCTACCTTGTCTGCTATGGCTCTGAAAAATTTACAAGCATAGAGTAAATAGCTTCGCAAAGTATTCTGATCTGTCCTTGCGTGTGCTAAACTACATTGGCTTCCTTAGCCGAAGTGGTTGAGGACCTTTGTTGTATATATATATATATATATATATATATATATATATAGATATATATATATATATATATATAGATATATATATATATATATATATGCAGATACGCACTTACAAACATTAGTTACTCGCCGGCAAAAAAAATTGCGTTCTACTTACTATGCTTCTACATATAATATGCACGCGGCAAGTGTTTTTTATATTGCATCTTTGACGCGAACGCATCGGCGTGTTAAAAAGCGCAAACACCATAATAATACACGAAACAAAAAGAACGCCCAAACTACAAGCTTTCGCTACTGGCACCTAAATTTCAGGCCAGTTTTTCGCTTGTGCGAAGTGCGAGAATTTCGAAAGCGCGCCGTTATCGGATTAGAAAACGCTTCGACAGACAAATATAGTTCAACGCAACGGTGCTCTAGACCTTCCGTTGATAAAGACACAAAGAAAAGACAATCTTTTACGTCTGGAGGCCCGCACGGTGCTTCCAACGATAATTTAAGGTGACGCCTCTGGGACGCGATAAGAAAATTCAAACAGGGCCTTCTGCATGCGATGGCGATTCAGGCCGAATGAGAATGAAGCAAATATCGGGCTGACCTCAGTCCGCCCCGGCTGACGAAATAATTCTAGATCAGTCTGTAACTCTGGTGCACACTTTGTGTGTCCTCTATTTGCGAGTGCGGCGGAACCCCGGGACGGGGGGTGAGTGTGCCACGGAGAGTGACGTTTCTGTCGCCATGGTAACGTCACAAAGACCAATCGAAAGGCGTTACTTTCGCTGGCGACCCCTGTCGCGAGAATTGGACGGAACGTTGTGCAGCCGTTGGCTGACTTTTGCCGTCGGTGGCCTGCGGAGCTCAACGCCTCTAGGAGACTTCTTTTGTTTTTGTTTCTTTCTTTTGTTTTCGTCATTCACCGCACGGAGGCCGCTTTTGTTTCTTCTCACGACCACCACTTCTAACCATCTTCGTGCTCCCGTTTCCGCTGCCATAGCATTCCTTGCCATAGTATTTCCTGCCGTAACCTCTTCCATCTAAGCCCTCTGCTCTTCCTAAGGCCTTCCAGGAATGTGTCGTCTGCTGCAGCACTAGCACATCTTGTGTCAGTGTGTGTGTGTGTGGGCAGATTGGCCGAACATTTCCGTGGTCGTTCGTCTGCAATTTTCTTGTCTGCTTTGTTTAAGCCTGTGTCTTCTGTCGCCACCTCTCCGTGCTGCCCTGTGGTTATTTACTTTCTCGTAAGCTTACTTTATTGCACCCGTCTGGTTTCTTTCTACTTTCCCAAGCCACTACATCCCGCTGTCACGTGCTCCTTGTAAGCTCACTTCTTTCTCATTGTGGCTTCCCTTAAGCTTGCTTTATTCTAGTCGTCTGCTTTCTTTTAGAGCCTCGATCTTCCGTTGCCACCTTTACGTGCTACTATTCCCTCTTGTCGTCTGTTGCCTTGTAAGCTTGCCTTAGTGTGCTCGTCTGCTTCTTGTAAGCTTGTTGTATCCTTGTAGTCTGCTTTCGTGTAAGCTTGCTTTATTCTGGTCTTCCGCTTTCTTGTTTCTTTTTTTTCATCTCGTCATCATTGTCAGCTACTCCCGTCGTCGTCTGCTTTCTCCCTTCCGGCCTGTCGCGCGCCTTTCGGACCGTTTGTTTTTTTGTCTACACCACCTTTTTTCACACGTCTGCCAACTCGGCTTTACGTCGTCTGCTGCATCGTTTCGAGAAACGTGAACATTGAGGCGTGCTAGGGCCCTTATTGGAGCTGTTGTTTCCTCAGCCAGAAGCATTTGTATCGCCCGCTCTCCTTGCCCTTATTCCCTTTTGTCCCGCAAGTACCTGCTTAGTCCACCTCGAGACATTCACACGAAGCGCTTTCCCTCCCTTTTTTATATTACTTACACTTACTTTTTATATTACTTATATTACTTACTGCCTACTACCAAGATTCTTTTCTCATTCGGGAAGCTAAAGAAGGGAGTCGTTACATAGGTACGTTTACAGGCCATGAAGCGCCGGATATTAGCTTTCCGCTGTCGACCCGTTTCGTAACGCATTCATGCGGTGCTTCCTCTACGTTCCTTTATCTCCCTTTTTTTTTATCTCATCCTTCCTTTCAGATGGGGCGATAAAGGTCGTATCGGGATGCCATTACGATCGCCTGCAAACCGCGCTACTTGTCTTCTGCCAGCGTGCTTTGTAACGCGAAATACGGTGCAGCAAATGCGGAGCTTGCAAAGCTTACTTCCGCAGGATATGTGCTTAGGAATTTCCGAGTGCCTCTCGGTGCGTGATACCGGTCTGCGAATGTCTGGAGGCCAGCATATTTCCTCGTTGGATACCACGATATTGCGTCTCAATCCAGCTATGCGGGCAGTAAAAGGGCGTCGTTATGCAATAGGTTACGACCGCTTGCTTCTGGTTCTACTTGTGTATGCTTGTGTATGTGTGAGCCACAACGATAGGAGACTGGGATCGTTTTGTATTTGTGCGTGTGTGCAATAACCTGTGCACCTTGAAGTGGCCGCCTCGGGAGCAGCGGTGTCGTTACTGAAATGCCATTTTGACGGGGCGATAACGGTGGCATAAGGGTGCCATTGCGATCACCTACAGTTCGCTCTAAGTACCTTCCGCTTGCATGTTACGCGATTTGCGTGTCTAACAGCGACCCGTAAATGTGTGCAGTACATCGAACGTGAAACCTTTGCGATTTCGGCTGCCCTGACGCCTGGATTCACAGATGCTGTTGTTATCTAATAAGTCGTCTCTTTTTAATCATTTTGGCTAAATGCGTTACAGTGATTGGCAGCCCTGTAAGAAACCGGTTATTACATGATTTTGCTTTTCTTTTTTTCAAGTGAAGTTCATATTGTCTAGCCTGAGTCGGCGTAGTGGTGGTCTTTGGTGGAAATGCGCTTTGGACGCGGACAGAGAAGAAGACGAAAAAATACACGCAGCGCAACAACTTTCAACTTATTGGGAAATGAAGGCAGCATCACTTATACATGATGTTCATCACACGTGGCATTTTGGCAACCGCTCAACTGTTCCGTGGGCACCCAAAAATTCTAGTTCCTTGTCTGACAGTGGGAGGGAGGCTACGTCCAGAAACTTGCGTAAGTGTAGCCTCCCTCGCACTGTCAGACAAGGAACTAGAATTTTCGGCTGCCCACGGAACATAGAGCGGCTGCCAAATGCCACGTGTGATGAACATCATATATAACTGATGCTGCCTTCATTTCCCAATAAAGTTGAAAGTTGCGCTGTGTGTATTTCCTCTACTTCTCTGTCCGCGTCCAAAGCGCATTTCCACCAAGGATAATGCAAAACCAACTAGCCCAAGTGAGTGCCTTAACGATAGCAGTGGTCGTCACGCCAAAACCATTTGTTCTCAAAGTGGAACCCCTGGCACGTTCTGCAAAGTGGCGGAAGAAACGAATGCATTAGTCCTTTCCGCCACTTCATAGAGAGCACCCTGAGTGGAAAAAAAATCAATCATTTAATCGTCAGCATCATCATTCATGTAGTGCAGGCATGTACAGATCTACCACATAATACATGCGTTTTTCCGATTGGTTCTACCCCCGCCACGGTGGTCTAGCGGCTATGGTACTCGGCTGCTGATCCGAGGGTCACCGGATCGAATCCCGGCTGCGGCGGCTGCACTTCGATGGAGGCGAAATGTTGAGGCCCGTGTGCTGTGCGATGTCAGTGCGGGTTAAAGAACCCCAGGTGGTCATAATTTCCGGAGCCCTCCACTACGGCGTCTCTCATAATCACAGCTGGTTTTGGGACGTTAAACCCTATAGACGAATCAATCAATCAACTGATTCGTTCTAGGAAGGATTGGAGAACAGTGCCTTGCTCTTTCATGTCTAAGCACTTTAAGCGTCAATGTTGCAGGTTTATTATAATCATCATCCTTATCATTGTGATCCCGTTATACGTGCGATATGTATTTAAGCGTCCTCTGACGCGGAAGACTTTTTTCAGCTAGGTATAACAACAATATCTGGGAAAAGTGCTACCCAAACATTTACAATGCTATATAAAGCAGTAGAAAGCGGGTTTACTGGAAACGTTACTGTCATTAACGTTGCTAATCCATAAAGAAAAGGCGGAACATGTTTGACAGCAAAGTAACAGCGTTTGTTTCTTCGCTTATCATTTAAGAAAAAAAAAGCAACGACTAACAAAATATATTTTCCTCTTCGAACCTAGCTAATGCAATCAGCTCGCTCGTTCAGCGAAGTGTGGCGTTTTCCGCGCTCAACTAAATACCGTGTGCACAAAACAAACTCATTTATTCTGCGCCCGATGCATTTATTTGTTCGTAGCTTCCTTCCCTTAGTTTTCCCGGAAGTCGGCATTTAGAATCGCGGGACGAACGGCAAACGAAATGCTTCAGTTTTTCATTGTTTGTTTTCCTGCTTGTTTCAATTAACGACGCCAGCAAACAACAGAACCAACTACCCTTCGGGCCACGACTGGGATTTAAATTGTTAAACCGAAGGCTGTCGCTGTGCAGTTAGGTTTCTTTGGAGACTCCTTTGTTGTGGGAGCCCCGCCAGAAGGATCATAAATTAACCCTTACCCCCTGAACGCCTCGATTTCAATTCAAAGGGGGTGCTTTCGCTTTGTGCTCGGCTTCTGCAACCTGCGTGAAAGCCGATTTAGATTTATATTCGGTTGTTAGGATTCCCGGGCTATGTTTCAATAAAGCGGTGCATCATTGCGAAATCTATATACGAAACTGCGGCTATTATCTTTAAAACAATGACCGTATAAGCCAGCGCACTTTCGTAAGTATTGGGGCGATGTTTTATATAACGGTTACAAAAGTGGACAGGTCCGCTTGCCATTGCCTGATTGGACGTAGTGGCGTTCGCGTCAGCAAAAGTTCGATTCTGGCCAATCACGTGGGGCCAAGTGAGCCTGTCCACTTTTGGAACCGTTATAAGTTTTCGCGCCTGCGCGTAAGAAGATTCGTCTGCACGTTACAATGCCGCAGTAATTATGGCGTAGTGGGTACTTCCCTACTCGGTGAAATGATGTGAGTTATGGCGCAGGGGATACCTACCACCTCTAGTTGCAGTAGTTTCCCCAAGCGTTTAAAATGGCATCTAAGAACATCGGTCCTCCAGCTTACGCTGACACTGTTTTGCCGTTCCGCTCAGGCCTGGCTCTTTTCTTGTAAGCAGAAAACCTCGCAGCTCTTCTGTTTGCGACCGTTGGAAGCGGCCGACATTGTAACGCTGGCTTCGTGTCCAGTGTCATTACGGCCATGTGTCTTGTTAATGGAATGATACTTGCAGTGTAGCAGCCTTTTTTGTGTGTTTCTCTCTTGTGTAGCAGTCACCATTGGTTAGTCGCGTATGTTCTGTGTTTTCGCGTAGGAGCTTCTGGCGCGTCAGGTTTGAGCGCTTTGCCTTTTATTTCGGTTCTTTCTGCTCCCTGTCCCTTTCGCGCCGTTTGACCTAATTATGCAGCAGCAGGAAGGGGGTGGGGTAACATCCTTCTCTCACACTGCTGCATTGTTAGCAGACGACACGTACCGCGCCAGACGATTTCTTTCTCTTCTTCCTTCTTCTTCGAAACTAGGTTAGCAGACGACATTACAACGCCCAGACAGCGACGAGAGGTTGCCGTGTACGACGTATTCAGTTTATTGATGTACGCAACCTTCGTATACATTACGACTGGTCTATAGCCCGACGCTGTAATATTCACTTTGACGCTGTGGAAACAGCGCGAACCGCGTATGTATCGCAGCTCATATCGCAATGGCCCCATCCCTACAACGTCCAAGGGTTGCTGCACGTATCTAGCTGGTCTGGAATCGCGATGGCCGTTCCTTTCGCAATCGCTTTAAAGGGACCCCTTTCGGCAATGGCCCGCGAACCGACCTCGGTCAGGCCAGCTAGTCGCCGGCGATCTTGTGTTTCTGGTCGCCGCCATTTTGTACTTGTACTTTTTTCCCCCTCCAGAATGATTCCAGCACGTGGTTCTGGAAACATAATCGCGGGGCCGAGATCTCTCGCTCGGCTGGCTTTGCTTAACGGCTTTTTTTTTCTTTATTTGTCGTTATGCTGCTGCTTCTCCGACGCGTTTCGGTACATATATATCTTCCGAGGTTGTCCCATAACTAAAGAAACATTCGAAACCAGTAATGCGAACTCTGTTGAAGGAGAATGAAATAAAAAAAGAAGGGAGAGCGTAAGGTATTGCCGACGCTTTTTGCAGTTTCTTCCTTATCGAGTTTTTTGTCGTTTCTTCGTTGCACCGCTTTGCAGTCGGGATCGCGTATCTGTAACTCGCACGACAGGCTGTTCCTGGTTATCTTGGCTTTCCGGGGCGCCGGAAAGTCTGCTGCGATAACGTTGCAGCGAGGGAAAGGTGGCGAAATCGCCACGGCTACGGCGATGGATGACGACTGCGCGCTGCACTGTTCCTGTCTAATCAATTTGTTTTGATGCTCATGAAAAACCCCGGGTTGTGGCACTGATAAGCGCCCATTTCTTTTTTATTCTTGTAGCTTTAGTTACCCTTATCAGTTGTAAGTTTCTACTGTGCAAAGCAGTTTATTACCCGAGGGGAACAACATTAGGTGTCCGTACTTTTAGAGCAGCGTTTTAGCAATCCTAAAAACCACACGCTTCTCAGATCATGCTCACCATTGTACATTTTAAAAATGCGACGAGGTTTCAAAGAATAATTCACCGGTCTGTTATATATCACACGATAGTATTATTCAACTGTCTGTTATCGCACTTGAGAGTGCAAGCCATATCGCACTGCCATCAAGACTACTTGGCTTGGGTGGCATAACGTTATCTCTGAACTGATTTGACATCACGAGAATGTAACGTGTCTTGGTCTCTAATGGTTAACATTTGATCACTTTCGCAGCATACTTCCGTATCTATTTTCCTTTCTCTCACCGAGGAATGCGCGTACGGTCCAAGCATGATTGTATTATCGTTAACCCCGACGTCAGTGGCAAGCATGTCGCATTAAATATGTCATGACATAATAGCCACGTTTAAACTCAGCTAGAATGTAGTCATATTATAGTTCACTATAGTCTCGTTGGTCATGCAATTCAGCGCCCTCCTGTGCCTATTGTGGTGTGCAACAAATCGGGACGCGGTGTGTCGATGTTTTCGTACCATACGCACTGCCGACCCCGCCGCATGGTCACGTCCTGCGCCTCTTGAAGCGCATAAATATTTAGCCTTAATGAAAGGCAAGCTTTTACCCGCAGTACCCACCAAAGGAGTCACCGACACGCGTTCGATTGCTGCATTAGTGTATATGCACCCCTCCGGTCAAGCACATCACAGAACAACCCTGCTGTGTTTGTCTATAGTACGCTGTTCCCCGCCCAGCAACGCTAAACCCCTTGTAGTACAAGCGGCGGAAGCATGCCTGTATCAAAGCTTGTATTGCCGCAGAAGGAACGGAAAGGCAGCAGCACTTGAGGACGATTGACCGTGAAGCCCTCCATCGGACCGCGTTTGTACCGCCACAAGGGCTTCTCTCTACAGATTAAGTGATTCCGATGAGACCGCCCGCAGATGGCGTGTGCGGTGCGGCACAATGGGTCTCCGATGTCCGATTGGCGGCGCTGCCCAGGGAGTGGAACGCGGCGGCAACTGTCCCGGTGGCCGTCTTACGGTTTCCCATTCAATCAGTACGATTGAGATGAAGACGGCTGTGGAGAAGGGGGGGGGGGTCGAGTTTCTACGAACCGAGTGCTGTCTTTCCTGTCAACACGTATCACTGATCTATCTATCTATCTATCTATCTATCTATCTATCTATCTATCTATCTATCTATCTATCTATCTATCTATCTATCTATCTATCTATCTATCTATCTATCTATCTATCTATCTATCTGTGATTATTCTTCTAAGCAGATCTAGTTTTCTAAATTCTGCGTCGTTTCAATGTCTGTGCACTGAATGAGTAGTCCACTGGAGCTGCAGAAGCAATTTCTTTTGTATTACATAAAGCTCCAATAAAGACGTAATATACACTATTTGCAATGAGGGTCAGTGTCCCCTAGTGTGGTCTTCCGTTGCCTGAAGCTGACCGCTGGATATGTTATCTATACGCTATTATTTTAATGCATTAAAGCAATGCGCGTGTAACATGCCACAATGGCTTAGCATTCAAAGTGTCGCGCTGCTAAGCTGAATGACGTGGGTTGGGCTCCCGCTCACGGTGATGGCACGGCGCTGGCGAAATACACGAACATCCAGGTGCTCAGATTTGGGTGCACGGAATATAACGAAACCCTGAAAACCAAACGTTTAAAGCGTTTACCCCGCACCTGTATGTATACCCGTTCTATACAACACGAACATGCTTTATAAAATACTAAGATCAGTTTCACCAGTAAGTGATAGAAGCTTGGCTCATTCACAAGGTGGTAGATGATTGCGTTCGTCAATCTTCAGTGTCTCTCCATGAAAACAAAGAAGAGCTAAAGTAATTAGACAACTTTTAATTTTGTATCATGAAACAGATGTGTATCTTTAGCTTTTTCTTAGTATGTTTTCGGACGTGTTCATACAAGCGCATGAGATGTTGAAAAAAATTTCCTTGCATAAATATTGCGGCTTTGTTCTAATGAACTTCCTGTTGATAGTCAGCGATCACCCTGTCTGTTTGCTTCCTTCTTTTATCCACGTTTTCGCAGTCCGCGCTGATCTTACCAAGATGATGTAGCCAAACATATTCAGGATCCCTGACCATAGCGTACCTCATAATGTAATCACGGCTTTCGAACGCAAGAACACAGAACTAATTATGACCACGTGTGTAAACGAATGGCGAACTTCACACGCTTAGACAGTTACATTGAAAAAACCCTCTCTGAAACCGTTTTTCCTGTTCTTATTCCGTTTACCCGTTTTTGTTCTTCGTCACTTACGCTTCCTTCACAATGAAAACGGCCAATGGGCGGCAATAACGCTGAGTTTCAACAGCGACGTCCGGGGAGGGGAGGGTCTTCAGAGTCCGTCGCCATTTAAAAGGACAGCGCAGACACATTGCAGCAATGAGCGTTTTCAGCGCTGGGAGGAATAATAATCTCCCGGAATTCGTGTTATTTCCGGCTTTTCATTCCGAAACAGCGCCGACTGCAATGCCTGGTGCAGATAATGCGCATGTTTTTTTCTCCCCTTTTATTTATGGATAAATTTAGGACGTGCAGAGGATTAAACGTGCGGTATCGCTGATTATAGAATCAGGGCGAACGACCAGGCGCGTTTCCGGCAAACGGGTGAAAATCGTCTGTCCAAATGGTGCTGCGCGTGGCGCGATTTATACGATTGTATATACGTTTTTTTTTCTTTAAAGCGCGGAATTAAAACGGAATATACGGGCGGCGGCAATCGTTAGGACGAATTAATTACCGTTTAATAAAACGGTTTCATTTGCAAATAGCCGCCGGGGGAAGTTTGAACGGTTTCCCAGAGAAAGAGATAGAGAGATACGCCACTGGAATGGACGGGCGGAGTCTTACCAGTCAATATGTATTAGAAAAACAATAACATTTACTTCATGCCTGTAACTTTGAAATTTGGGCGTATTTAATTAAAAAAGAAAGTAACGAATATAGTTTACAATTGATTTTTGAGGTTTTAGATCCCAAAACCAGCTGTGATTATAAGAGACGCGATAGTGGAGGGCTCCGGAAATTTAGACAATCTGTGGTTCTTTAACGTGCACTGACAACGCACAGTACACGGGCCTCTGGCATTTTCGCCTCCATCGTAAATGCGACCGCCGCGGCCGGGATTGATCCCGCGCTCACAAAAAGAAAGAGTAATATTTTTGTGAGCTCCAATTATTCGTGCAAGTGCCGCATTTTATAGCATTTCGCTAGGAATAAGCTGAAAGAAGCCTGCATGGAAAATTTCGAAAGTCTGTAAGAGTCGAGAAAGAATGAAAGAAAAAAAGTGAATGACAGAAAGAAAGAAGGAAACAGAGGAAGAAAAAGAGAAACACGAAATATGGTGATCTGCCGAGGATCGTGTTATAAGACATTTTTTTCCAGGAATTCCGAGCTCATGCTCCCAAGACTGCAGAAATCCACTCGCTTTTTAAAGTCTTCTCTATTATTTCCTTTGTTTGTGCGCAGAAGTTGAAGTAAAGCTTTAGACGTCTGCGACGATTCCGACTCCTTCAATGGGATACACTTGAAGCGCGCATGTACCCTCAGCAACTAAGGTAATCTCGGAAACAAATTTCATGAGATTCGTTGCACTTAGCAATGAACCAGAATTCTCGGCGATACAGAACTGGAGTAACAATATTGACTCAAGTTCTTTATGAAAATTTGTGAAACGAAGTGAGTTACAAAAAATTTCTCTCTTCACCTTCGCCTCCTTATTCGTCAGCGTCAGGGCAGCACACCTTTTCTTCTGGGATCGCGCAGCTGGGATGGCAGCGACTCACGACTGCCGCCCCACACGCCAATAGCAGTCAGCGTGAGGGTAGCATAGTGCGAGGGAGCGACTGCCACCGGTGTGTGAGAGAGAGGACAGCTAAACAGCTCCACTGCTGTGAAACCCTGCAACGTGCGTAGCACGCCGATAGCAGCCAGCGTGAGAGAAGCATAATGCAAGGGAGCGACTGCCACCGGTGTGTGTGAGAGAGGACAGCTAAACAGCTCCACTGCTGTGAAATCTGGCAATGTGCGTAGCACGCCGATAGCAGCCAGCGTGAGAGAAGCATAATGCAAGGGAGCGACTGCCACCGGTGTGTGAGAGAGAGGACAGCTAAACAGCTCCACTGCTGTGAAACCCTGCAACGTGCGTAGCACGCCGATAGCAGCCAGCGTGAGAGAAGCATAATGCAAGGGAGCGACTGCCACCGGTGTGTGAGAGAGAAGACCATTAAGCAGCTCCACTGTTGTGAAATCTGGCAATGTTCGTAGCACGCCGATAGCAGCCAGCGTGAGAGAAGCATAATGCAAGGGAGCGACTGCCACCGGTGTGTGTGAGAGAGGACAGCTAAACAGCTCCACTGCTGTGAAATCTGGCAATGTGCGTAGCACGCCGATAGCAGCCATGGAGCGTGAGAGAAGCATAATGCAAGGGAGCGACTGCCACCGGTGTGTGAGAGAGAGGACAGCTAAACAGCTCCACTGCTGTGAAACCCTGCAACGTGCGTAGCACGCCGATAGCAGTCAGCGTGAGAAAAGCATAGCGCAAGGGAGCGACTGCCACCGGTGTGTGAGAGAGAGGACAGCTAAACAGCTCCACTGCTGTGAAATCTGGCAATGTGCGTAGCACGCCGATAGCAGCCAGCGTGAGAGAAGCATAATGCAAGGGAGCGACTGCCACCAGTGTGTGAAAAAGAGGACAGTTAAACAGCTCCACTGCTGTGAAACCCTGCAACGTGCGTAGCACGCCGATAGCAGTCAGCGTGAGAAAAGCATAGCGCAAGGGAGCGACTGCCATCGGTGTGTGAGAGAGAAGACCATTAAGCAGCTCCACTGTTGTGAAATCTGGCAATGTGCGTAGCACGCCGATAGCAGCCAGCGTGAGAGAAGCATAATGCAAGGGAGCGACTGCCACGGGTGTGTGTGAGAGAGGACAGCTAAAAAGCTCCACTGCTGTGAAACCTGGCAATGTGCGTAGCACGCCGATAGCAGTCAGCGTGAGAGAAGCATAGCGCAAGGGAACGACTGCCATCGCTGTGCGAGAGAGAGGAGAGTTAAACAGCTCCACTGTTGTGATACCTAGCAAAGTGCATAGCACGCCGATAGCAGTCAGCGTGAGAGAAGCATAGTGAGAAGGGAGCGACTGCCACCGGTGTGTGAGAGAGAGCGGAGGTAAACAGCTCCACTGGTGTGAAGCCTGGCAAAGTAGCAAGCACGGGCTACCCAGCGATTCTCGGTGTGTACCGGAGAAGTGCCGTGCGTGGAGAAAACGAGTGCTCGGCGAGTCGGTCACGCCCTCTATTGTGCGTTGGGGTTATCGGCGTGAAGCGTGAGCACCCGACAGGAGGCGATGATCGTCTACAAGGCGACCTTCTGAAGCGCTACGCACTTGAAACAAATTTGGCGCGAAGTTCATGTATCGTGGCGAAAATAGAGATATACTCTTTGGAGTTCACGTGCTACAGCTAATTAAGCAGGAAATTGTTACATGCGAGAATGACACATAGTTTTAATAGGGACAAGAACGCAAGTATAATGTTTTGGTACCATATTATCGATTGGCTTTTTCAGCAGTGTTTAAGAGGTCTGTTTGGTCCTTCCTACGAACACTTCAGTTACCAACGTCAACCGAACCATGATGTCACCTTCGAAATAATTGCTTGCACAAGTTATTATTTCGCTAGTTTGAATTTATTTTGTAAGCTTGTGGTGACCTGAATAAATTCGTTCGTCCTGCAAGTTATAGGTTGGAAGTTTTTAAAGTGCTGCGGACATCTACGATATCGGTGGATTGTATAATGGCGCCCAGAACTTTTTCGCGGTCTCATGGACGCCTTAAGAATGAGTTTAATTATAAAAATAGATAGATAGATAGATAGATAGATAGATAGATAGATAGATAGATAGATAGATAGATAGATAGATAGATAGATAGATAGAACGATTTGGTTTTCGGGAAGAAACATCGTTCTCTGATACTGAAATGTGCACAAAGTTGAAGGAAGCGATTTCACGACTGATGGAAGAAAGATTTGGCACTCGCTCTGAGGCTGTCAGGGCCAATTTTCAAATGTCGGAGTTGAATCCGGCGTTCTAAAGGGAGACGCAGAAAGGAGTAACACAGCTCATTTGTTTGAGTGCAAGCAAGGGAAAGCGGCATTCGGGACCGCTATGGATGGCATGGCTGCTGCGTCCTGCTGCCGTTCAAGCGCATAGCGAATTCAACCCATTTTGTCGTATTCGGCCACGACGTCGACAATCCTAAGACGGGTTTGTGCAAGCAAAAGAAAAGCTTACAAGATGAGGGCGACGTAATGTGGGTCAGTTTTTGCCAAAACAATTTTTCATCTGAGTAATTTAGGAAAGAACGTGCCATTAGTAAAAGAAACACGTCATCTGTTAAGCCAGCTTAGCGCCGCCATGGCGGTCTAGTGGCTATGGTACTTGGCTGCGGATTCGAAGGCAGCGGGTCGAATCTTGACCGCGGCTGCTGCGTTTTGATGGAGGCGAAATTTTGGGGCCCTTGTACTGTGCGATGTCAGTGCACGTTAAATAACCACAGGTGGTCGAAGTTTCCGGAGCTCACCACTACGGCGTCTCTCATAGTCATAGCGTTGTTTTGGGACGTAAAACCCCAGAAATAGGCCAGTTAATAACTTAACAGTCGATGTGGCTAAGAGAAAAAGTTCACTGTGGTAGGTGACGCTGCTTTTCCAAAGAAACAATAAATCACAGAGCTGCAAGTCACAAGCACCTGCTTCAAGAACACGAGAAAGCGTTTTTTCCCAATGAGCTTCAGTTTTAATAGACGCTTGCGGGTTGTCTTTCCGTGAGCTCAAGTACATTCAGCAATCTAGGGGTGTGCTAGTGAACCTCATAGAAAGGTAACAAACGTTACAAGTTGAAACACAGGCAGCAAAACTTGTAAATGGGGGAAGAAAATGAGCGCTATATTTGCTTTAGTGTGATGAAGTGGTCATGTGTGGTTTAAATAGAAAATAGAAAGGCAGTTACACGAGATTTAAAGGGCCATCTGATTGTCATAATTAAACTTTCACGTATCTTCGTATCTGGACGCTTGATTCACCACCACCACCACCACCGCCATCATCATCATCACAATCATAACCATATTTTGTGTTCACTGCAGGACGAAGGCCTCTCCCAATCATTTCCAATCCACCCTATCCTGAGTGAGTTGCTTCCACTTTATGCCGCAAACTTCTTAGTTTCATCACTCCATCTAACCTTCTGCCCTGCCTCTGTTGCGTTTTCCTTCTCTTGGTATCCATTCAGTCGCTCTTACTGTCCATCTGTTATCTTTCCTCCTCATGACATGTCCTACCCTGGCCAGGTCCACTCTCTTCTTTTAATTGATGTAATAATATCAGCTCCTCCTATCTGTTCCCTGATCCATTCCGCTCGTTTTTTATCTCTTAGCATTACACCTATCACACACTTGGTTACCTATCCAAACGGAGGACAAGGCCAGAGCGAAACCATCGGATAAATGAAAGCGGATAATGTATTCGTGCAAAGCGCATCTGTCCATCATTTAGCGTGAAATACGAAACGAAACTGAACAAGTTACCTTCTCTTCATCAACTTCAGGGCAACGCACCTTTTCTTCTGGGCTCGCACAGCTGGGCTGGCAGCAACTCAGTATTGCCTCTGTACAAGCCAGGAGTAGTCGGCGCGTGAGGAACATAGTATAAGGGAACGACCACCGCCGTCGCCGCTGTGCGAAAGAGAGGACAGCTAAAAAAAAAAATAGCTCCACTATTGTGGAACCTGAGAAAATGCATGCGTTGCAAGGGCAACCCAGTGATTCCATTTGTGCGCCGCAGAAGCGCGGCGGGAGGAGAAATGGCGCACTTGGCCTGGTGGTGCCGCCCTCTCTTGCGCGTAGCAGGTATCGGCGAGAAGGGTGATCACGCGACAGGAAGGAGACGATCTTCACAGACACGGAGAATGCCTAAAGCGCCACGCGCTTAAAGAAATTCAGAAGGAGGCCGCAAAAGGGGTTAGAGGCTCACACATGTTATACGCTTGAATCGATGAACAGATCGCAGAATACGGTTTAGAACAGGGAATGTCGCAGGAGCCAACGTTTCGACAAGTGGACTTGTCTTCGTCACGGCGGCGACTGCCTTCTCCTGCGTTCGTTTATGTACGCCATTGCACACTCTCCCCCATCCTCAGAGAGAGGAAGAGAAGAAGAGCAGCACGTGCGAACAATAACAAAACAAAAGAACATTTGCACGTGCTGCTCTTCTTCTCCTCTCTTTCTGAGGACGAGGGAGAGTGTGCAATGATGTACATACGCGAACGCTGGAGAAGGCAGTCGCCGCCCTGACGAAGACAAGTCCACTTGTCTAAACATTGGCTCCTGCGACATTCCCTGTTCTAAATCGTATTTTACGATCTGTTCATCGATTCAAGCATCCATCTTCCCCATAGCTTCTCTTGTAGTTTAGGTGTATAGGCATGTATGGTACCTAGGTATTTACGTACCCGCATCGGCGCACGGCTATCACGATACATCGAGTATGGCAGCTGTGCAAAGAGCCTAAAGGGGTAGGGGCTTTTCTGATATTTGCTGACCCTCTGTTGCCTGGCCGCTTCTTCTCTCGCAAAAAAGATTGAAGTCGGCACCGAAATAACGCTGCTTCTTGTGCCAACGGAAGCCGTCCGTTGTTTCATTCCACGGCTCAGCGAAAGGGCGCTCCTCGATGACGAGAATGTTTGGTTTGGGCACCGAGAGCAGAGGCCGAGTAAAGGCTCTCTTATATGTGCGCTAGCCGATGTGGGAACAGCAAAAGATGCTTCGATATGTCAACAATAAAAGTAAGCTATTTCCTTGTTCTTGAGGCTCGCTGGTCCACGCAATCAGACCTCATATGGAACAGCGCAAAAGGTATATGTTGCTATGTAAGATGAAAGGGTTCAGTGCATCGCGCACTTTCTTTCTTTCTTTCTTTCTTTCTTTCTTTCTTTCTTTCTTTCTTTCTTTCTTTCTTTCTTTCTTTCTTTCTTTCTTTCTTTCTTTCTTTCTTTCTTTCTTTCTTTCTTTCTTTCTTTCTTTCTTTCTTTCTTTGTGGGCGATCGGAGCCCTGTGACTGCCCACTCGGGCCCGATTCGGAGATATCGTTCCACGTGGCCTAAGTGTGTGCGGCGTCTTCGGCCTCAAGTACTCCAAACGGAAGCTTCGTATTGCCTCAGTTCTTGCGCGCATTTCTTATGGTGGAGGTCGGCAGGGCCGTTGTATTTAGCGGTCTATTTTTTAAGACGATGTCATCATGTGTTCCCTCTCACCGACTTTATGTAATGACCAAGACAAAAAAAATCAGCGCGTACAAAACGGGCAAAGTAATGAAGACACCGCGTGTGCCTTCTCATGGCGTCATCTATATTGCACCAATGCAGCACAGACAACGTCGTATATCACCTCGGTACAATAAACACACCTTCGTTATTTAGTGCAGGTCTAGTCCTTAGAGCTTTGCCCATGTAGTATATTGGCCTTGCATTTTCACTTCATAAAAGGTTCAGGGACACATGACCCTCGCTATGTCCGCTGGATGCGAAAGCTTGGCATGTCCGGGAGTGAAGGCCATAGTTGCCCTTTAACATAGTTACCTTTTACCATTCCCCGAACTTTGTCCTAAAATCCTTTCAAACCGCACTAGGAAGGACCCGGAAGTAACGTGACGGAAGTGGGAAGTCACGCCGAGTGGTGAAAGGGCGACAGGTGCAACGTAAATGCTGTTCATTCAATCTTATTCCAATGCCTATGACAACGAAATTTCTCAATGAAATGCCTTCGTAGTCCTCTTCCAGTGACTTTCTACAATGAGAAACGGTGACGAGTGTCTTTAGCGAACTTTTTACTACCTTATTTACTCGGATTTACTACGCTCGCCTCCAGTACACAGTGCATAGCTTTCGCCCCACTTCCCGTATGATTCCGCCGCCAGCTGTGCACTACTGCGCATGCGCCGTGAGTCAGACGTAAGGACAGAAAGAGGGTGGCAAAGGGAAGCGATAGTGAGAAGGAGAGAAAGAGGGAGGGAAGCAGTTGAAATGTAGCATAGGTACGTGCGGTATAGTATAACAAGGGGTGGGAAAGGAAATTGAGGTTCAGAAGGAGGAAAAGGCGATGGCGAGAGGGTAAAGCATAGCGTAGTCTTGAACAGTATAGTATAGCAAGGGGTGGGAAAGGGAAATAAGGCTGAGGAGGAGGCGAACGCCTACAGCTCCGCTGCTTCCGCAGCCTTCGCCCACAAGTGTGTAGCTACCCGAATTACTTTCAATTCCCCGCTACAAGTGAATCACAGCCTTTCATTGGTTTACTTGTGCATATTGTTGCAGGACAAAGTGAGACCTAGTGGGGAACAGGCTCAGAAGGGAGCCAGAAGAGAACGAGGACGATGAAGACAACAACAACAACAACAACAACAACAACAACGATTACGGTGGCATGATCGGAGGCAATGGCTTTCGGATAAAGAAGTGTTTTTTTTTTTCGTATTTCACCTGGGTATGGATTGTGCACGTGACAATATTAACAGCCAAGCTGTTCTTAGCGGACTGCTAGCCCCGTATTTGAGAACTTTCAGGAACGACCAAATATGTGAAAAAACGAACGAACGAGCAAACCAAACACGGGGCCATAGTGCAGCATATTACCGACGCATATCTCGTCCTCCGTCGGCAAGGGTACCGTCTTTCCCTATTTTTTTTCCTATTCACCAGGTCGGAGCATCGGATCCTATTCGAAACGCCGTCACGGACTGCAAAAGGTACCGCACATAGCCCTCCCGAATCCGAGAAACTCCTCTTTTGTTCCACTCCGTTTCACCGCTGGGGGAGCTTTCTTTTTATCTCCCTCACGTAGGCGCGTCTTTCTTCCTTCGTTCCTCCCCTTGCTCATCTTTCCGGTTGTTCCTTTGTTCCCGCAGACGTCGTTGCCCGTTCCTCGGACCGATCCGATAAGTGAATTAGGGAAACAATGCTCGCGCCATTCCCTTTTTTTATCTCTTATCCGTGTCTCTTCTGCCTTATCTGTTTCACTCGTCAAATATGGGCTCACCGCCTCTTTTAGGAGAGCAAACAAGAACTAGGCCTTTTGCTGCCTCTGTCCCACAGAGAGACCTCACGAATCGCGTGAGGACTGCAGAAGCAGGCATCGGACTCGAGTTAGTCGATCAAAGGAATATATTCCCATCGCGTCATTTTCCTATTCGAGACAGAGGGAAAAAAGGACCTTGTCCTTTTGCCGATCTCGTTCGATACTGAGAGCGAAATCGAATTGGCTCGTTGTACGCAATAAGGCAGGAGGGGGGGGGAGAGGGGGAAGGGGGTGTTTTTTTTGCTCTTAGTTCTTCACTTGTTCGCTCGCGTGTGTTTGTGAGCGGGAAGCAAAGAAATAGAGCGTAGAGAAATAATGTAACCGGTTTTCGATGAAGGTTTTCACGAGGCCAGCAGGGTACTGACTTCATTGGGGCCGCCAAAGTGTGAATGGCTTGCCTCTATGACGATGACCGGAACTGCACGACGTTCAGACATGTGCATTAGACCATTTCTTATGGATATCACAGAGGAAAATGTGATTGCTTTAGTACAGCGTCTGCTTCACTGAGTCTACTAAGCATGTAATGTTTGGGAACTCTAAAGGGAAAAAAAATCGGTTAATTTTTCGACAGTGGTATTGTGAAATTTCTTTTTGCTTACGTGCTTTTAACGGAACGACCATCGCATCCAGATGGAGAAAGAACGGACTGCTAATCGCGTACAGAACTCAATTACGTCACTGAATATCTGGAACACACGAATAGGAACCCGACATTCAAGACAAGTCCATTTGTCTGGACGTTCGCTCCAGCTACATTCCCTGTTCTAGATCGTAAAAACGAGATCTTCAGCGATTCAAGCCTCCATTTTCCCCTGAACTTCTCTTCTAGTTTGGATACACAAATACAGCCACACAACGTGAACACATGCAAGGTTACCCCCATGTAGTCCAGAATCTTTTGCACAAGGACAAAGGTGTCGTGTAACAAACAAATGAAACGGTAGCAGGAGATGGATGACAGTAAGCGGTATTGCTTAATGAGCAAACAGACAATGAAGCCTTCATTGTCTGTTTGCTCATTAAGTTGTTTCTAACAAATAAAGAACGAGCCCTTGACCCCTTCCCTTTCGTTAGTAAGCGGTATTGGTGATATTAGGTGGCTAAAGAGCGCCATGACAAATAGATGGATGTTTGCGGCGACCAATGAGCTACGATGATAGTATGGCATATGGCTGCAACGGGCGGAAACGTGAATACTATCTATCTATCTATCTATCTATCTATCTATCTATCTATCTATCTATCTATCTATCTATCTATCTATCTATCTATCTATCTATCTATCTATCTATCTATCTATCTATCATATACGTACTTGTCAAAACCGCACACAGTGCTGTTTTACAGTCAGTAGTACGTCGCGACGACGGAAAGTAAAGGATGTCGAAATTAGGCACTCGCTTGGAAGGCTAGTCGCGCTGGGCTTACCACTACCAGCAGGATACCCCAGGAACAGAGAATAAGCGCACACGCGAAGCTAACGCCTGTCAATTCTACTGTCTAGCTACGCTTTACAAGCCGATTTTGTTCAAGACGACAGTTGAGGTGGACAGGTATGTTCCTATAGAGTGGAATTGAGCTCGCTTAATATCCGCACAGGCATGGAACTATTTTTTTCACATTGAAGCTGATAGCGGTTACGGACACTGGCGGTGGCGGACACCGTCTCCACCATTTTGAATCCCTGTAACGAGCCTGTAACTGCTTACGCTGTAAAATAGCGACATATTGGCGCTGCTGCCATCTAGTTCACTGTCGTTCTCGACTGTGCAGAAACACACAAGTAGAACAGCGTAGAAGAGCACTGGAGGAAACTTACTAGCCATGAACATTGCTTACAGCCAGCTCTAACTGCTCACCGCAATGCTCAGGCTTTGCGTGGCCATTCTACGAGCAGACGTACTTCCGAGGGAGGTCATCACCGAAGTCTTCGACCCGTTCTTAAGTCACCCGCATATCCCAATCGTTCCCATCGCCCCTTATGTCCCGCTCGTTCCCTTAAAGATGCGATGCGCTCGGCTTCCCGGCTTTTATGCCCCGCGTAGCACGGTGCAGTGCATGGCCCAGAGAGGTCTCCGGGGCGTAGTTTAGGCCTAACGATTCCCAGATACGAAACGAGGTGGCTGAACAGACGATCGGAGTCTACTGCCCACAGGATCGTCTGCTAGAGGTCGGCATAAACAGACGACCGAATCCCAAGAAGCCGTTCCACGCTCTTAGAAAAAAACACAAAAGGAAAAAGAAAATCAATTCGCTCTTGCGGTGCCGCGGTGATCACGGTGCCTAGGATGAGGCGTTGGTTCTGCACTGCTGCCATCAGTGCTTAGAATCGAATGGCAAATCACCTGAACTGCCTTCTTTTTTTTCTTTTCGTTTGTGTTGTTCACGTGAAAGCTACGAGTCAAGAGCATAGGTGCCTCGCGGTTCGATTTGTTTTTCTGGTAGAACAATGTATATCCTTTTTTATAGGAAATACACAAAGCTGAGAGGTAAGCTATGGTCACTGGCATTTCGGTCGTTCGATAAGTGCTTCGTATAAACACTTTTATTAGCACAGCGTCCCATACTTTAGGTTCTTCTGACCTCTTATTTGTGTGGTACGTATTGACGGTTGTTTACGATGTGTTGAAAGACGCAAGTGCGAGAAATGTGGCATGACGTAGGCGAGATATGGGTGGTAATGATATCGTGCTTTATCGCCCATACTCACGTTATTGTACTTTATCGAGCAACGGGCCTCGTGAACCGTCTGTGACACATGCCGTGCTTGTGTGTTTGCGCGCGATTTGACCTCTCTCCTTCTTTCTTTATTCTTTTTCCATCCCTTTCTGTCTCCCCTCACCCCTTCCCCAGTGCAGGGTAGCAAACTGGATATTTACCTTTCCGGTTAACCTCCCTGCCTTCCGCCCATTATCTCTCTCTCTCTCTCTATCGAGCTTGCTATATAATTATTTATACTGAATTTGTGGGTCTCGTGAATACAGACATTTCTGGAATGTTATTTACAGTGCGCTTCATTTTTATGCATTTCTGAGCAATCATCGCTTTCTCAACTCAACGACAAAGCAACTGTCCTTTGAATCGACGTCTAATTGCATTTTTTGTCTACAGTGCTTGATAATTGTAAAATATCATGGAGTAACAACACTTGGAATGTATTTGCAACCACCCTGCCCCAAACACACACACACACACACACAATGCAAAAGACACACACACACACACACACACACACACACACACTTAAACACAATTAAACACAATTACCCAACGGTACGAAAACTACCCAACCATTCCAACCATTTTAACATTGGAGCCTGAACCCCCTGTCGGGGGCTTGCATACTTAAGATCTTGTGAAGATGTTTTGGCACTTACCGCTGTTTTGTTCCCGCTCATATTTTGCATACATATCCTATGTTACACTCCGTATTTTTCGTTACTACACTTGCACAATTATTCACACAGTTAACAAAAAAAATGGAAAGTTGCCCCTTCAATTGTGCGGAAATTAGGTGGTGCCAAGGCGGCGTAAATGTAAATATATGTCGCCATCTGCCGGAAAGTTTAAGACAGAGCCAAAGAGAAAGAGGGTGGGGGGGTATGGAAGGCGAGCGGTGGTTGTCGCAACAAGCAGTACGCGACAGCGGATTTGGAACAGCTGCTTCCTGTAGCTGCCGGCAGATGGCGACCTAAGTTAATGCACCTAAGTTAATGCACCTAAGTTCCACAAGACCTAAGTTAATGAACATCTGGAAGCTGAACATAGCCGCGATTGAAATAAGTAAGAGACAGTTAGAATATTGGTGGCAGAAAACTAGAGAGAACGGACAAAAATAATTATAGGGAAAAATATCGACTTTCTGCCATAAGGGGCAGGGAACTGGGCTACGAATTTCCGTTTTTTGCTATAGTATGATCGATTTGAGTGAAGTAAATTTAAAAGGCATGAGGAAAATTTAAAGAAGAGAGAGAAAAAAAAGTTCTTAAGTCTTCTTACGAGCCTGGTGGCCCACATGTCACCGCCCCGTTACAAAGGGGACGCTCATAGCATCCATCCATCCATCCATCCTAGAAACAAGCAAGAGAAGGCTCGAAAACTAGTGGCGACAAAACATTGTACAGAAGGTTGAGAATTGTACAGGTACTTCTCATAAGTTGCAGAGGATATAGAGAGTAAGAAAGAGGTTGATGGACCTAGCCGTCATCTCAAGACACCCCCCCCCCCCCACACACACACACACAAACACACACTGCTGCGAAGCACTGCGCTGCAGTGACGATGGAGACGGCACCGACAAGACGGGGCTCTCTCACAGCCGCGCGCGAATGAGGCTCCATCTTGTGTGCCTGCGTCCTTTCCATCGTATATATTCTGCAAATATACATTATCCAGAATGTTTTTCCCCCCGTAACAATAGATACGTACATCGTCCTGCCGACAGCGGTCTTCTCCGTTAACCAATGCAAAAACCTGCTGAGAAATTACACAACCCACGCGGTAACAACCGTTACATTAAACGATCAGGACCACGCCATTACATCCTTCCGCAAAATTGCGACAACGATAACGCAGCGGTACACGCACAAACATTCCAAAATTAAATGTAAGCTGACTATGCACGCTCCAATACAGTTGAAACACTCGCATTATCTACAACGCTCGGGTGTTCCTAAAAGTAACTTTTCTTTTTGCTGGAAACTAAACGTCCTGCATTGATCGGAGAAGCGTCCGACTTTGAATTTAACGAGGTCACCCTATATTCCCGCACGTTTCGCGGATATTACCGGCTATCTGAGTTTCGTGCAGGCCGGCGCTTCCTTCCGTTGTCTGCGCCTCGGAAACACCCAGCGCCCCCTGTATATGACTGCTCCCGACCACCACAGAGTGGCTTGCCGTGCCTGCCTATCTCGGGTTGGGTCACGTCCGTTAATCTTGTTGAGCGTTGGTGGCGGCCACGTCCAACGTGGTACACCCACGTCGCCGACACACGAAGGTCGGCTGACATTGGGGGACTGGTTGGAGATCCCTCGCGACAGGATGCATGCTTTTGTTTTTTGTTTGCTTCTCGCTGTGTACATTCATTTTTCTACGCATTTTTCTCCCCTTCAGTCACTGGTACACTTCCAGTAGGGAACGAGCGGCAGAGGGCGGCCGATGTTTCCACTAATGCCATTATAGAGCGCAGTCGCGTGGGACGTGCTCGAGAGAAAGCCTCTGTCCTTTGTGTGCAATACTGGGACGTTCAAAACGGTGCACTGGGGCGGAAAACATAGAACGTTCTTTTTAAGCATAGTGGGATGCAGCAGCTACGCTAATGCAGTTTGAAATCTTGAGCGTATTTCGCGTTCACTTCCTGAGCGTGTACTGAGTAACCATGACGTCGGTGTTGAAGACGACACAACAACGACAACAATAACAATCCGAACACGTTTTGTTAACCATTTGGATTTACATGACAAGGCCACTATAGTATTTTGTGTCCAGTGTGATCGCTTCCAGTTTTTTTTTACCAGCTAATGTTTGACCATCTGCGTCCACATATCTCCCGTTAACACATTTATTTTTAGGCATGACGCCAGAACAGTGGCGCTTGGCAGTATGTGCTAGAAGCCACATATAGTATAACCACCCCTGGTCACTTGTTTCTGCTAAATCGCATTTATCCATGAGCTCGACCATCTTAAATATGCTTCTCCTCTTCGTCGAACAAATTGGGTACCAACACTAATTTCCTATTTTTTACACCTCGCCAGTGACAGCGTACGACCCGATGTTGCTGACATAAGCAAATGATTGCCCCCACAAAATTACACAAGTTCATGGAACTTGTATCCACAAGTTCCACAAGTTCACCCAACTTTTCTTCATCAATGTTGCCGCTGCTTTGACGAAGGCCAAGTCTAGTCACTGCAACTTTGGCACTAGCGATATTCTCCGATTAAAAATATATCTTTTGCTGCATTAAATGAGGGATTTCTTTAGCTTAGTTACGTAGCTTTTCCCGCAAGTTCAAACGGTTTCTACTTCCAATTGCTAGTCTTGAGATATTTGCCTTTCATACCTCCCATTTTGCCATCAGATCCAAGTGCTCTAAGCTGGGGAAATAATTAAGACGTTAATTATGCGCATACGTTAGCAACCTAATTACCCCGAGTAAGTTTTCCTCACGCAGTGAGAACTATGAAATTAGCGATTTTCCTTTCAGCTCTTTCCATTATTTCACTCCTCACTCCAAGTCTCATCTGAGCATATATTCTATTTCGCCCAATACCGAACACGCTAACGCTCGAATGCTTGGACTTGGTCACTAATGACTGTCTGTCTGCGTCTTGGTTATTGAGACGCAGTTAGGAGTTTCATTAGACGAAGGCTTCGGCGCTGCCCTCTGTCAGTGATGAAGCGGGAATGAGCGAGATTGCCAGTTTAGGGCGCGCAGTCATGCTCTTCTTCATGTATGTCTCGTAGCTTGATGCCTATCATTTCTGGGGATTACCAAGTGTGCTGGCATTTGCCCAGCTCTCGAGAAATCGTCTGTATTCAGTGGACGCACAATGACTGGTTGCAACTCATTAGTGTCTGAAAGGCGAATGAGGGCTGGGGGGCTTAACGTGGGTCTGCACTATGGGACCCAGGATGTCAAGGTTAAGGAAAAGCGATTGCTAACTTGCTTTACTAGTTGTGGGCATCGCACATGCGGCTAGCCTGACGTGATAGCGCCACGTGCTGCGCGGTAGAGGTGCGCAGTAGCGGTCCATTTGTTCCCTTCAAGCGTAGCTGCCGATGAATTTTGCGGAAACTCGACCACGGACTGGCGACGGTTTTCAGTGTGTGGAAGTTGGCGATGTCTGCCCCGTCGAGGACAGTGTCGGGGCCAATGAGGAACTGTTTGAAGTTTGCGACCTTATTTTGGGTTGACCTGTTAGATATTTTTGCTTTATTAGGCGTTTATTTTCGTCAGCTGTCATCGGCAGCGACATGGATTCTTTGGGAGCAAGCTGGCGGCGAGCGCCAGACAGTAATAAATTGATTGATTTGCGGGGTTTGACATCCCAAAACCAGCTCTTGATTATGAGAGACGCCGTAGTGAAGGTGTCCGGAAATTTCGACCACCTGGGGTTCTTTAACTTTTACTGACATCGCACAGCACACGGGCCTCAGGCCAAACAGTAATAAAAAATGTAACGCTAGTTTCGCACGATGAAATGTGTCGGACAGCAGCAGCCCTGCGCGGTTTTCAAAGAGTTAACTAAGGACACAGTCTCCCAGAAGTTGGTGTAACAACAACAACAACAACAACAACAACAACAACAACAACAACAACAACAACAACAACAACAATGACGGCGACGAGGACGACAACAACAACAACAACAACAACTTATGTTAGCAGAGTAAACGTGGATTTGTAGCGCATTTGTTCAGACACCTGGCTTCGTAGGATGGGGGCCGCAGTTTGAAACCAAGCATCGGAACCAATTTGAATAGCGGAGGCTGTTTGTTATGGTTGGGCCGTGGAGCAAACAAGAAGAATTATCATCATGAAATAAGTGAGCGTGCACTTCTTACAGCACGTAGGCACTGAAGCATCTGAACCACGTTATTGTTTCTTACAGTGTGGCCCAGTTATTACTTTGCTTTCGATTGGACCACGCTTCCATCTGCTTACTTGTAGGCTGCGGTAATCTTTGTCGGCAGGTGGACAAATGTAACATTTTCTTTATTTGATATTTTCAGTAGTGAGGCTGGTTAAGTACAATTGCTAGTTAACTAACTACTCATCTGTCTAGCTGTAAAAGTCATGGTGATTGCACGCAGCGTGCACTTCGACAGAACTCCATTGCCTGGTACAGTCGAGAGTCCGAGAGTTCGCCTAACGTAATATCTTTAGTTAGAGGTCCTAACTACACTGCCCTTACTATCCATAATTAACACGCCTTAGTTAAGCGCGTGCTCTTACGAGCTTAGTAAAGGGCCGGAGAGAGGCACGTCAATGCAAATTCTCGCAAGACAAAAAAAAAATTACCGGACGTACACACGTGGCGCAACTTTGCAAGCGACGTAATTTGGTTAACTATCTAACGTCCCGCAGCTTTCAAGCCCCTTCCATTGGGGAAGAAATAACTTAGTTATCAAACTATGTGAACTCTTCCCCAGCCTCACCTCCCTTCTCTACTCTTAACTGTTACTACAAAGGAGACAAAGAGGCAGCTTGTTCTATAAGGTCATCATTAATTCGCCGTAGCTATTAACCACTCACTGTGGCAGCTCAGCGGCTATGCAGGTAGTTGTGCGCCTGAGAAAATGGTTAAGAAGGGATGACTTCGTGAAATAGCCTATGCCGTGTTATTATGCGACAGGCAGAAAGAACTGCATTATGCTAGGACATTTTAACTTCATGTGCGAAGTTCAGTGGTAAACTTATTTCGGGGCTAGGTTTCTGTATTCATTAGAAGTCTCGAATGCGCCGTCCATCGGAGACTGAGAAATTCGCCGAAGTGAAACGACACGACACATTCATTCATTCATTCATTCATTCATTCATTCATTCATTCATTCATTCATTCATTGGTACCGCAGTCTATGTAAGAACGCTATCCGCATCTTGGTAACGTATAGTTATTGACGAGACAGGTTGGAGCCACTGACAAGCGTTTACTGATAATCCTGAATGTTCCGCGCATAAATAATACAAGTATTAGAACAAGCATGTGTGCGCGTACAGTGCTCACGGAAGGAAACGGATAGTGTAATAATTGAATTATGCCAACTAAGATGCGATTTCTCAATATCTATCTATCTATCTATCTATCTATCTATCTATCTATCTATCTATCTATCTATCTATCTATCTATCTATCTATCTATCTATCTATCTATCTATCTATCTATCTATCTATCTATCTCTAACTAACTAACTAACTAACTAACTAACTAACATATTCAGTAAAGTTTACTAATGCCTCTCGAATTTACCCTCCAAGCAATGTCCTGCTCCTGTAGGGGCATCTTTTCCTCTAATGCACTCCGTATGTGGTGGTGCACGCTTCGCAGGGGAAGCACCAATGAATACACCGCACTCGGCGCACTCGAAGTGGCGCACTGAGTTACTAAGGGTGCAGAGACACGTCTCGTACCGAATCAGGTCCACTACGCGCCATGGATGGAGCAGCAACGGGAGCGAGTGGACGAAGTGGTGAAAAACGAAAAAGAACAAGCGCTGTCATTCACGTTGGGCTCCAAGGAAGAAAGACAGAAAAAACCTTGTTTACCCCATTTTAATGGGAAAGCAGTGGTGAGAAGAGTGGAAGTTTTAGGTGAAAAAAAATACAGAAAAGAAGAGGGCCTTCCGTAGTTTACGAAGGCAGCATGTATTGGTGCACCTTATCGCTACAGTGGATAACGTGGACGGGGGCGTGACACGCACTGGCGGAAGAAAAAAAATTGACAGATCCCACGTGCAGTGGGAATCAAGGAAATGCGAAGCACGCATCAGGAACGTAAAATGGATTTGCATTGTTTTCTCGCTATACCGAGTTTGGTGCATATGAAGTTAACGAAACGGCCACAAGAGCACCAAGACTGTGACATGTAAACCATCCCGCTCATACACGCATGTCATGATCCTAACGTTATGACGTCATTTACGTTCGTGATGCAGTCGTGTTGGGCCATAGCAATTTTGGTATACATCCCTTTAAGGAAACGAGTGGCATGTAGATCATGCCGCTAATGACATGCATGCCACGATTTTCATGTTATGATCTGTCATTTATGATCGTCATGAAATCATGTTGTGCCAAAGCAATTTTCGTATAGGCTCCGTGCAGTCGAGTTTTCCATGTGCGACATCAGCGCCAGAATGCACTGCCTGGCGGAGAGAAGAAGCAAAATTGGGCAGACTCTGACAGGGAAATACGCGAACGCGATGCGCGTCTCCAACTCTATAGCAGCAGCAACCGCCCGTCCCACCTTCTTTCGTTTTATATCCTTTGAGACGCGCGCTCCAAACCTGCGGCAAACTGTTCTAAAGGGCGACGCCGCGAGCGTTCGTGTGGTTCGCAGCACGCCCGGAAAGCAGCGAAGAAACGCGCGCGTCGCTGTCGCCTCGGTTTCCACCGTGTGCGACTGGGCCGTCCGACGAGAGCTACGTAGCGCCCTCTGGTCAGTAGACGGAGCCCATACATCCCATTAACGAAACGGCAGTATAGCGCCAGCACCATGGCATGCAAATCATGCCGGCCATGACACGCGTGTCATGATTCTAATGTTATGACCTGTCATTTACGTTCGTCATGCTGTCGTGTTGTGCCATAGCAATTTTGGTATACATCTCATTAACGAAACGCCTGGCATGTAAATCATGCCGCCCATGACATGCATGTTATGCTTTTCATGTCATGACCTGTCATTTATGTTCGCCATGCAGTCGTATTGTTGCATACCAATTTTCCTACACATCCCACTAACGAAACGGCCAAGAGAGCACCAAGACTGCGGCATGTAAATCATGTCGCTCATGACATGCATGTCATGATTTTCATGTTATGACCTGTCATTTACGTTCATGATGCAGTCATCTTGTGGCATGCCAATTTTCGTACACATCCCGGTAACGAAACGCGTGGCATGTAAATCATGTCGCCCATGACATGCATATCATGATTCTCATGTTGTGACCTGTCAGTCATGTTCGCCATGCAGTCATGCCATGGCATAACAATTTTCGTATACATCCAATTAACGAAACGGCCAGGAGAGCATCAAGACCGTCACATGTAAATCATGTCATTCATGACATGCATCTCATGATTTTCATGTTATGACCTGTCATTTATGTTCGCCATGCAGTCATTGTGGCATACCAGTTTTTGTATACATCCCATTAACGAGACGACCAGGAGAGCACCAAGAGTGTGACATGTAAATCATGCCGCTCATGACACGCATATCAGATTTTCATGTTATGACCTGCCATTTATGTTCGTCAGGCAGTCATGTTGTGCCATACCAATTTTCGCATACATCCCATTAGCGAAACGGCTAGGAGAGCACTAAGACCGTGGCATGTAAATCATGCCACTCGTGACGTGCATATCATGATTTTCATGTTATGACTTGGCATTTATGTTCGTCAGGCAGTCATGTTGTGCCACACCAATTTTCGCATACATTCTATGAGCGAAACGGCCAGGAGAGCCCTAAGACCGTGGCATGTAAATCATGCCGCTCATGACATGCATATCATGATTTTCATGTTTTGACCGGTCATTTATGTTCGTCATGTAGTCATGATGTGGCATACCAATTTTCGTAAACATCCGATTAGCGAAACGGCCAGGAGAGCACAAAATCGTAGGCGGCTAGATAGATAGATAGATAGATACGCTCAAACTCGCCGAAGTTCGCTAAGAAATGCTTCGCATTTAAAAAACCTACGTCGCTCAATGGACGCCTTTTTAACACCGCGGGCCACCACCGAAAACTAGGGCACAGCTAAGAAACATAATTTAAGGAAGCTTCCCGTGGATAAAAAACGTGCGGAATGACAAATGCAGCGTGGCAAATTCCAACACTGAAGGATTTTTTTTTTCGGGTCTAAAATCGTTCAAGTGCCGAAACTACGATTTCACGTTAATTATAACGTGCAAGAATGCTATTACCACAAACAACGCAGATATATTAATATTATTCAATATTGAATGACATGTTTCAAGTGTCTATAGATTCTTCTTAGAGACATGGAAAATTCTTTCAAGTGTCTATAGATTTTCCAGATATATTAACACTTGTGAGAGATAATATTATACTGGAAGAAGTAAGTTTATCGATGTTTTATCGCCCCTTCGGCAAATGTTTAAGGTTTCAATTTGTCAGGACCATGTTGTACTGTTGGACAGCTTTTGTGCCTTTATCTATTAGGCAACTACCTGGGATCATGTTTCGCTCTATTGATTATTATTCTGAAGTTGTGCTATTTTTGTTAAAACGCAGAAGGGTAGCAATGGCACTGAGGTTTTTCTCATTTTTGTGCATATATCTTTTGCACTGGTCTCCGCTGTTCGTATTCTTTCCTCTTGCACGTTTTCAAAATCAAAATGCGATGAAATCTTCTCGTAATTTCCGTGCACTTGTCAAAATTAAGCTACGTTATCGCCAAATTGCCACGTTCGATGCAGTTGTATTTTTCTCAGGCCGCTGTAAGCGGCTTTTACCCTTGCGTTCGGCTTGTTACGTATTTATGAAGCGAGAAATAAAGATATCGTTTCGTTTCAATGAGGGCGCAGTATTCGCAACCGTCGCATCCTATTCCTTGATGGGTACACCGAGCTGAGGCTCTCCCCTCGGGACGATTGCCTAAACTATCAATTGCTAGCGCCGTAACGTTACGTGAAGGGGCGTTAAGAACATGTAAAGTTTCTTTATTGTATCACGCATAAGGAGCCTACACTCGCAATTCATCTCTTGCGTTTCACGTTCTACCTAGCAAGAAAAAAAAGAACCTATTGGAAAACAACGTTAAGATGCGATAGAAGTAGCTAAGAGACCATGACAGTATCGGATTGTAGTGAAGTGTTTGGTCTGTGAGAAATGAAGAGATGTATTAAGAGAACTACGTCCTCGTCGGCTGAACGTGTAACGAGCTTGATAAACAGACAACAAAACAACTGTTTTAGTTTTTAGTTGCAATTTATAAAACACTGATTTTAACACCCCCACCCCTTGTTTTTTTCCGAAGTCCCAACTTCTATGTATGCAAGTTCACGAGTCAAGCACCTAAGTTCTAAGTAAAGACGGATCACCTGAAAAATAAAAGAATACACGAAACATCCAAGAAAGGTTCCCTTCCGGGAGATGAACATAAACATCTTGGACCATAATTACACTGACCTGGAGCCTAAGTTCTTAACCGAAGTGTGCAGAGTACTGAAATAAAAATCGACAAAGTGGTGTCGGCACAGGAAATCCAGAGATACGTAAAAAAGAGAGGCTGGATAAAGGCAACATCGTATGGAAGCTATCGAAACACGCCATCCGCTTGCAGGAGGCTATGGTTGCATATTGAGTATTTGTTGTTAGTCCGCTACGTGCTTCTCTTTTAGTTTGTGCAAACGTTATGGAGATGTTTGTTTACCTTTTGCAAAGGAAAAACGTGATAAACTCATTAACGGTTACCGGCTCAGGCTAGCTTCGTTTGTTTTCTTATAAGCAGCTAGCATAACAAGGCCCTGCGTAATTGTGCTCCCGTGCCTCAAAGTGAAGCCGTCACCTCAGCACCGGGGCAAAAAGTGAGGCGGTTTCGTCATCCTGGTGCAGCCCTTGAGAGCGACCATTATTGCTGCAAAGTTATCAAGCGTCACTGTCATTGCGATGTTTATTTCTTTGTGTTGGCAGGATCAGATCCTTGAAAACGCTTGAAGTGAAACGGTATTTACCAATCAACCATGCCCGGGCTTTTTAAGCTGTGCTGAGAGGAAGGTAAGCAGGGGGGTTGCATCACCTTGTTTTAGAATAGCCTGCGTGTTTTTTAGCGAATGGCAAAGTATTGAAAAATATGGATTGGTCATTACTAAGCGTAATAATATATGATAATGGGCAGAAGACACCCGAGAGAGCAGGACCTTAAATTATGTCAGCTATCAACAACAACAACAACAACAACAACAGCAACAACAACAACAACACAACAACAACAACAACAACAACAACAACAACAACAAACTATCTTTGGAACTATTGTTTACACGTAATCGAGCATTGAACTGTGTCTGGAATGTATTCGTCACTTTCGACACAATTGCAACCATTTATGTACTACCACTCCTGCTTGGGCCGAGAAGGTCTGCCAGTGTATTGAAAAAAATACAACAACAACAACAACAACAACAACAACAACAAACAACAACAACAACAACAACAACAACAACGGCGGCGGCGGTGGTCGCGACGGCTTCTATAGCTACACAACAGTCATTTCAACAGCAATCGCAACCACAGAAATATGCGCACTCACAATAACGACAGCACAGCGACGATCACAGGTACGCGATAGGTATTCCACAGAATGTATTACCGAAAATTTAGTGCATTCACATTCAGCTGCTTCACTGAAGTACCAAACCCATTCCAAGATGTTCTCGGACTCGCAAAACTCTTTCGTGTGGGAAACACGACACGCACCCCAACCCACGGCATTCTTTTTTACGTGTACGTGATCTCCAAGTGTGGAACTCCCCCCGCACGTCTGCCAGTGGTCTTGGTGGATAGAGCGGAGAGAGAAAACGGGTGAAGTTTCTTAGAAAAGCGCAGCTGTTCAAAAATACGAAACAAAAGAGAAAACTTATTTGAAATTCCGGCGGCAGGAGAGTCCGGTTTCCCTCGCATTTCAACGAACTCGGGCCGTGCGAAAGTCCAGTGAAGGTGGCAGGGGGTTTCGTATCACCGTGACAGCTGTCTTCAGATGGTGATGCGGCCGAAAGTATGAAGGAGGTGGGGAGCACGTGAGCAGGAAGAGCGGATGGACGAAGTGAACTTGTTGGATGCTCACTTCGTCTTTGTCAGGAGGATTTCTACTACGCGGGAAGGAGAGCGCACTTGCCAATCTCTCTCGGCACCCCGGCATATCTTTTCACTGCACTGCATTGTACGCTACTCCGCTTAAGCGCCGCCAATGGTATGCGGATGTACTGTTTGTTATAACATGGGAGCCAGCTCTGAGATCAAAAGAAATTAGATAAAGGTGGATAGATGTTTATCAGGCACATAGTCACTAACCGTTTCAGCGACTTTCGAGAAATGTGGGACCGGCGAAAGAACCGCTACTGAGAGGGGCTGTTTACCCTCCAAAGAATATTGTTTATTCGTCTCACGCAAGGAACATAACTGTGAACTTTATTAGAGATACTGCCTGCCACGTCTAAGTGGCTCGACCATTAATGGTGAACGATTCTGTAACATGGACCAATGTGTCATGTCTATTGAGATGGCTCGGTCAATACTGGTTAATGATTCTGCAATGCGGACCAATGTGTCATGTCTTTACAAATGGCTCAGCCAATACTGGTTAATGGCTGTGTAAGTCGGGTCCACGTTGGTGTACCATAAGAGTGGAACAGCCAATATTGTCGTTACGTTGTCAATTCCGGCCCATGGTTGCGCCCGGAACAGCCAATGTATTTCCAACATTGGTCCCTCTTACTGTGCTGCCTAGGTGGTCTCACTGGAGTGCTTAAGTTTGCGCAGCCTTGCGATGACTTTTACTTATGTTCCGCAATGGTGCCCTGCATATACTAGTTCATTGTTCGCCATGCCCTTCTGGAGCAGCACCTATGGATACCATCAGGCAAACTTATGCAGCGCTCATTAAGAAATCTCTTTCTCACTCTCTTTTCACTGTCTTTGTCAGGTACATGGTTTAACTGTCCAAAGCCACAGTTAGTCGGCTATGAGAGTTTTGCACTGGTCATGGTATTTTAGTGTCAATAACGTTTCCCTGAAATCTGAGTATACATTGCCACTGCCACTGGGCGGACATTGGTGTATTTTTTTAACTGAGACGGTACGGTCCTCCTCAGATAGTAGCTGATTCACTAAACAGCATGGCAAAGGTGAGATGGTGCATTTGAGTTTTCTTTCAGGCTATGAATCGTCAGCTCGTTCTGAAGTTTATCTGGCATTTCATTACAAATTCAGTTGCAACTAAAACAATTGCCCCGAGGTGGCTATGTTTGCCAATCAGTGAAGTAATCGATTCGTTTGTTCATTGCTCGAATGTTTACTACTTGACCATAGACGCTGTAACATGCAGGATCCGTCACACGGCAAAGTACAGACTCGCAACTTCGCACGTTCGCGCAAGTGGTGAACGGGCGAAGCAGGTGCCTAATCGTCCGCTTCAAATTGTAATTTTTCGCCACAATGCATGGAAGGGACGCTGGGAATTATGTCTAACGCAGCTGTGCGACGATCTGACCTAGTCCCCGCTGGAAACACCTACGTCAAAGGCGCATAAAAATATAACGATATAAAGAAGACGCGAATGGTCTTTCGGCCGTGGGGTGAAAGCTACCGTTTAGTTATCGAAGGTAAGCTGCATCTTCCACTGCTGGAAGAAATATGAGTAGGCAGGTTTTAACCCTAAAGCCTGCGGCGCGGCGAACTTGTACCGGCTGTCGGCGTACAAAAGGTGTTGGTTCGCGTTGGCGCGCTCGACTAACGCCAAAGCAGTGTTCTTGAAGTTCAAAATATAACGAAAATGAGTTTCTTTACTAAAGTTCTGGAAACAGGACGGTAGAATGCTTCGAACGCGGGTAGGAATTCTGTGCGCACTCTCAAATGGAACGGAAACGCTTACGCTATAGGTCCGCGAGTAATTGTAACAGAGACCGCGTCAGCGAAAACGCTTCGTGTAAAACTTCGCAAACTGGAGCCATTTCAGTGGCCGACTTTCGCAGTACCGAGAAATCGCTCTTAAACTTCTCCAAATGAGTTCTGGTTAAAGAATACGCGGTGGTGCCTTCTCTGACGTGTTAGAACATGGTGTTTAAGAAATGGCAGGCATTTAAAACTTGCGCTGTGATCAGCGCGTATGCGTTATAGTGTCAAATTGATAATGTATACACTGGTTTGGACGAGTTAAATAATGTCGAGTGGTCGCAGCTACAGAGGTGCATCCCAAGCCTTACAAAAATCGTAGAAAAAATTTTCTCGCGTGTCAGTAAGGCTGTTTGTCCTTTACAATGTCTTCGTAGCCGAGTGGTATATGGCTGGTTCCTGGCGGATCACGTGCGCGGACATAACGACGTGCAGACCAACAATATTTTTCAGCGGGGGGCCCGACCACGGAGGTAGTGCAGGGATGCGATTTATTTATTTATTTATTTATTTATTTATTTATTTATTTATTTATTTATTTATTTATTTATTTATTTGCAATACTGCTACACTTCTTCGAGAGCGTGGCAGTTGGGCGGTACAATGATTTTTCACAAATAATGTTAACAAAAAGAAACATAATTAGAAGTATACAGTAACTAGCATAATAAGAGGACATGAATATAGTCAACACAATGGAAGAATGCACAGTTAAATAATACCAATACTTGACATGTACAACGACTACAAAATATAATGCTCGTTATAAATATTATACAATGCTAAGATCAAATTGAATGGCAAAAGAGAGGAAAATGATATGACGCTTTGATGAAGAGTGGACTAATGCAATTATGATAACATTAGTATCGCGAGTGAAGAGGTATAAAAAAAAGAATTAAGGCGAGCCGTACGCGATTTAAGTAAACTAAAGGTGAAATTGAAGTTTACGAAATGTGAATTAGGCGAACGAAATGTTCGTCAATGTAGTTCGAAGGCGCCCTATGTGAACCGAATGTATACTGCATTTAATTCAGCTGTACACGGTTATGTTCTGATCAGACAGTGCGTCCGTGTACTGAGTCGCATCGACAGATAAGCTCAGAGCGGTGGGCCAATTCCACCACCACAGTTTCGCTGGGCAGCCTTCTTCATACAGTGGGTGAGCGCTGGATTTTTTAAAGACGATAGTCCTTTTTGGTATACTTGAACGCAGAAATCCTCGTCTGTCTTTCTGTTTGTATGCTGTTACACGATTAAGCCACTCGGCCAAAGTTTAAGCACTTGCCTAACGCCCAGCCATCTTGAACTGGTAGGTGCGTTCATACTTGTGAACATTGTCGATCAAAAAGCAAACACTACTACGCATATCTGACGCGCAACATCAATACGTAAGTATTAGGTGGTGTGTTCCTTCACTAGAAGATACATAGATACGTAATTCTAAGGACCCTAGTGTTTCTTAGGCTGCGCTGGAAATGTGACGCTGTGCACGAAAAAGGCCTCTGCCGACGATTTGGTGCTGCCACCTGGTAGTTTCCCACGGATTCTGCTCAAGCTCATGTTTCCCAACAGCGCTGCCAGATGGCGTCCATATCTCACGCAGCGTAGTACGGCGGGCAGAAGGCTATCGTCTTTCGACGACATTTTCAGCGAAGCGCGCAGATACGCCGCCAATTTTGTCTTTTTATTTCATTGATCGCCTTCAGAATTTGTGTTCTCCACGTCTGCATGTAAAGGCCTCGCGTGAATCGATGAAAACGCCGTTGAAAACAATGAAGAACGGGAAGTGTCTCTGCATCCAATGCTTGGATGAGTGGACTTGTCTTCGTCAGGGCGCGAATTGCCCGTCACGCACTTCCTGCCCTGACGAAGGCAAGTCCACAGATAAAAGCATTGGATGCAGCGGTGTGCCCCGTTCTTCGCCGTTTTCAACGATCTTTTCATCCGATTCATGCCTTCATCTTCCCCTGAGCTTCTCTCTGTTGATTGATTTATGGGGTTTAACGTCCCAAAACCAGCTCTGATTATGAGAGACGCCGTAGTGGAGGTCTCCGGAAATTTCGACCACCTGGGGTTCTTTAACGTGCACTGACATCGCACAGCACACGGGCCTCAACATTTCGCCTCCATCGAAATGCAGCCGCCGCGGCCGGGATTCGATCCCGCGACCTTCGGATCTGCAGCCGAGTACCATAGCCACTAGACCACCGTGGCGGGGCAGCTTCTCTCTGTTCAAACTCGCGTGAAAGTATTTAGGAATTTCTTGTACAAACAAACAAACAAACAAACAAACAAACAAACAAACAAACAAACAAACAAACAAAAAATGCAAACATTCAATAAAACAAAGAACCAATAAATAAATAAAATTAATCAAACAGTGAATGAATCAATCGGAAGGGTGGAAAAGTAAGACCGGCATTGTAGGGACACCACAGGTATCTTCTTGTAAGAACGACATTCCCACGAAAAATCCCTATCAACTATTAAATGAACAAGTAAATAACTAAATAAACCTAGCGAATGAACACATTATAACGTGAATATTGGTCAATGATGTTAAAAATAAAATTTTTTTTAAACCTCTTTGATGTTGGTCTTCAAGCCTGCAGACTGCTAGCAGGTAGGTAGATCTGGGTCCAGGCGTGCGCGCCCAAGAGCGTGGACAACAACCACCGATCGTCGTAGTCTTCCGCATCCAGGCATTTGGGCGCACGTCATACATCCACAGGGTTTCGTTCCCAATGTTTCTTTTAGTAAATTGTAATTACTATTTTTGATTAGAACTTCTAAGTTGCTTCCTTTGTATTCTTTCTTATATTTTGGCCGTGGCCTTTTAATTTTTCCCCTTCTGTAAATCATTACCTGTAGTGTGGCCAATCCCCCTCGTTGGTATGTGCCAACTATAGAGGCCACAACAACAACAAGAACGGCATACATCTTAAGTACAACATAAATAAGTATTAAGATTCCCATTTGGCTTTCGAACTCCACAGTCCTATTGATTAAAGCAGGCGATCTGCGCGATATAAAAAAAAGAAAGGGAAAGATACAGACACAATGAATTGCATAGTGCAGACCAGACACATCGAGGTTTCCCAATCAAGTGGCCGACCGCTCTGCTCTTTCTTCGCGGGCCCATGCAGGCGTCTGGTAATGAAGCCCGGCTGATTAAACGGCCAGAGGGGCTGCGTGTACCTCGCCAGGCGGTTAGAATGATGAGTTTGCCGTGGCGCGGGGCCAGCGTCGGCGGTTTAATTTCGGCCCGCCGGTTCATGTGTTGCCTCTGCCTTGCACCGAGGGTGAGCGTCCCTGCCTGCTGTGCGGGTATGGGATAGTGTGTTTCGGCACAATACCTATTCGTCGATCGCGACAGATTTGTGCGTGTGTGTGTGCGAGCTGTAATACCTATTCGTCGTCGCGACAGATTGGTGTTTATGTACATGTGTGTGTGTGTGTGCGTACAATACGTACCAACGCACGCTACAGACTTGTGTGTCTGTCTGTCAGTGAGTATGTGTGGGTGTGCGGGCGCAAAGAGACAGAATTCAATCTGCCGTCGCGGTCGTCGCAACTGAGATGACATTGCCAGACCAGAAGCGCCTTTTTTTAGGGAGGGGGGAGGGCTAAGGGGAAGGATGCGGGGCGTCGGACGAAGATGAGGTTCTCGGATGTAAACACACGTCTGAGTGGATATATAGTTTCCGTGATTCTAAACAAATGGAACAGTTCTTTTGCTAGGCCTTCTTGTTCGAAATACTTAGAAAAAGTCTGGACCCGGATAATGGGTAATGTCGCGTATTTACTTCGGTGAGGATAAAAGCGGTTGCTCGATTTTAACCTCACCTATTCTGTTGATACTATATTGGTGGAAATTCTATCTATCTATCTATCTATCTATCTATCTATCTATCTATCTATCTATCTATCTATCTATCTATCTATCTATCTATCTATCTATCTATCTATCTATCTATCTATCTATAAAATGATGGGGCCAGCGAAAACTTCTCACTGTCATATTAAAGCTTACTATTTGGCGTCCAATTCAATATACCGCGATGAAAACGCGGTACTCTATATTTCTTCTTACAGTTTCAGCTGGCAGGCCAGGCTTTTTTCAGAATATATATATATATGTTTATATATAATATTGAAGTATATCCAGATAGATAGCGGACGGACGTTGAGAGCAGAGTAGCATAGAGTAATATGTGAGACCACAGGGCTTTAGCTTCTGCTTCCTTTGTCTAGTAACAGGAGAAATTGAAATCTGTAATTTATATGTCAGCATTTATAACTTGCTACGTCATGTACCATAAAAAAAACAACGGGGTCGAGAGAGAAAGTGAGCTGAAGCAATGTATGGCCGTGGTACTCTACGCAGCGGTATCTTCGAATTTCGTTTTGGTAAGAAGTTAGCGATCTTGGCCCCGCTCTGTATGCACGTTGGAAATGGTCCGTTTGGTGCTCCTTATTTCTAAGGAGCAACAAACGTGTAAGAGAGACTCAACGATGGATGTTTAAGAGAACTGCAATTTTTACGCTGCGAGCATATATGAGGCATTTGAACGGTCCCATATCAGGCACGCCATTTACGAAGACATGAAATACGAAGGCTGCGCGGATATTGAAACTTTCGAATACCGGTAGTTTTCGGAACGAATGCTACCTGGTTCGCTTCGCGCCTACCGTTTTACTGTTTGACCCATTTGAAGTGAGTAATTAAGGGACTAAGTGTGCCATGTCCCAGATGTATAGTATCTTTTGCCTCACAACAGGTATATACAGCTGCGTATTAAACCCATGCGTCTGTACGGTCCTCGTTTCGACTCTCTTCATCAATCGTCCGTTCTTTTTTCTATGTTGTTGCTGTTATGTGGGGTTTAGCATCCCAAAACCAGCTCTGATTATGACAGACGCCGTAGTGAAGGGCTCCGGAAATTCTGACCACCTGGGGTTCTCTTACAAGCACTGACATTGTACAGCACACGGGCCTCAACATTTCGCCTCCATCGAAATGCAGCCGCCACAGCCGGGATTCGATCCCGCGACCCTCGGATCAGCAGCCGAGTACCATAGCCATTAGACCACCGCGGCGGGGCGTTCTTTTTCCTAGGAAATAAGTTTCAGTAGTCCAGCAGTCGCCCAATAAATTTGCTTTTCTTTCGCTCAGGTTGAGCGATACCTTTCCTTGTAATCTGACACGGAGATATTAGAGAAAAAAATTTATTGCAGCGTCGCTCGAAATAGATTAGATTTGCACTCCTACATTAATATTCGATTTCACTTCACGACCAAAATCCTGCTATCAGCGCGACCCTACAAAATACACGTTCATTATCGGATCCCGATCTTTCGCAAAATATTACTCCGGGCCAACTTTGACATATTAATTAAAGAACGCAGAGTCGACTGCCGCCGGTCACGCAGTCGACGTCAAAAGGGGGGGGGGGCGGGGGTCGCCCCAATTTTCATTGCAAACGAACTGTTTCGTAACAACGTGTCTGGCACGTGGCAGCAGACATGGTGGGCGGCGGTTCTCAGTTTCGAAAGCTGAAACGCCTGCGTGACAAGTCATACCTCGTTTTTGTGACGTGCAGCTTGTTCGAACTCGATTACGTATGGAGCCTCGTGCGTTCGGATGTGGCCCTTGCGTATATAGTTCAAATCCCACACGCCTATGTATGATTTGAAACACTGAAACAGCCTTTATCCTGTACGCCGAAAAAAAAATGTTCGCTTGAATGCCAGGAGCAGTGCTGGTTAATTACTGGGGCAACAATGCAGGCAGCGGATATGTTTGCATTGCCCCCCCCCCCTTCCATATTCAATCTGAAGCCCTGATTAAAGCCGGGTGTTCCTGGCTGAAGTTGGTTAGGAATGGTTCAATCATTGCTGTTGTGTTTGCCACGGCTATGGCGAGTTTATAGGGAATTTTAGTTTGCACGGTAACCCGGAATGCGCAAAGCGCTTTCCGTGAAGAGGTATACCGGGTGTAAACAGCGCATGCGCAAACATGGCTGACCACCCAGAGTGTATATGTCGTCCGCTTCGAATCTTTGGGGTGGTCCTCGCGCGCCCTGTAGCCCTCGAGTTACTAACTGGTGGTAGTATTTGCTTTTGTTTTGTGTAATGAAGTTTCGACAGTAAAGCATCCGTGACAATCCGACACTGTTTCTGAGCGCGACACTCAAACTGTCGAGGCTGTAGGCTTAGCTAATGGCTGCCGGAATCTCAGAGGGCATAGAATACGCGGTCTTGCTTGTTCTGTTTATCACCCATAGCTGCACGCCACTTGACTGTAAAAAAAACGATATTCGGAGATCTGACACGGCTTTGCGTATACGGTTTACCGGAGAGGCTGAAATTTCCTAATATCTTTTAACAGCGTAGGCTACTTAAACTAGCCAAACTTTGCCCTGTCACCAAACATGACCTTGGAATGACCTTGCCTAGCAAAAAAAAAACGACGTTACATCCCCAGGATAACTTTGTATGGCCTCGATATCGTGCTACGTCATGCAACATGACGTCACAACGACCCTTGATTGGAAGAAGATGATGATGAGGGAGAGAAGAAGATGAATATGTCACGTGACATGTTTCCGCCGAAATATCACCTGGCTATCACGGGACATGATCCCGCCATAACATAACTTGACTATCACGTGACATGTTCCCACCAAAAAATATCACAACTATCACTTGCGGACTTGTTCAGTAAACTATCGGTCAGCATGGCTGTGGTCTGGCCTTGCGCGACCTTTTTTTTTATTGCAATGATGAGTAGGAGGGGTTAGTGCTTTTAGTATGGCACCAGCTGTTCCTTCTCGCTTAGAAATACAAACAAAAGTTCATGAAAGCAATAAAAACGAAATGAAAGAAAGAAAGTTCTCACATGGTGTACACACTAGAAACACTGGAAGTGTCAACACTGTACAGTTCGTTAGAGCATGGGTAAGATTTCAAGTGCTGGAATTCTCGTAAGAAGAGTTGGTACACGCGTGTGCACATGTAATTCGAATAGTTGATACGGAGGAGTATGCGCTACAAAAAGACACAAACACAAGCGATTAGACATACTATAAAACAGATAGCAAAAAAGAAAAAAATGAAACCGCTTCTGGATACATGAGTTATGTCGATCTTTGGACCTTTAGAATTGAGGGTACTTGTATTTTCTAAGCACTTTTTCATTACCAAATGTGCTCCTTTCTGAAGACCCACTGTTGGCCACGGACCAACTAGCGGACACTGCGTACTTTATTTTCCCTCGAATATTATGGCGAAGAGATTGCGTCTATTGCCGCGATACCAATGACAATGCTATAGAGCCGCCACGGTGGTAGAAATGTTGTGGTGCTCGCCTGCTGACTCGAAGGAAGCGGGTTCGATCCCGGCCGTAGCGTTATTGCATTTCGATGGAGGCACGAATACTAGAGGCCCGTGTACAGTGCGATGTCATTGCACGTTAAAGTACCCCAGGTGCTCGAAATTTCCGGAGCGCGTCCACTATAAGGCTGTGCTTCGTAATCACACCCTAGTCTCGGCACGTAGAGACGCAGCAGTTATTACTGCTGCGTCTCTGCTGCGGGAATACGAGCTTTGGCCGTCAACTAAGGGAGATAGCAAGGGGGAAGGGGAAAGGTGGGAGAGGGCGTCTACCTCCTGCCCTGTCCTTCTTTGACCCCTTCAAGCACTCAGTAAAAGGTTAATTCTTTCTCCCGGGGCGAACGTGAACAGTAAAAGCGGATGCCAGAGGTAGATGAAGTGAACGATACTGAGCTAAGAGTGCGGAAATATATAGAAGGGCGTAATTCGAGTAGATAAAAGATGGCGGCAATAAATAAGCAAATAAATGAAATAAACTCGTTGAATCTATAGCGGACACGTCTTTGTGCTTTAGAGACGCCTACAAGACTATATTGCACGCTCAGGGTTTACGTGGGAGTCCGTTGAAAGCAATTTTTGACCGGCACTTTTCTACTGTGCTGCACTACTCCACTGTACTGTGCTACTCCACCCTCTCTATATTATTACTCTACTGTAGTATACTACTCTCTAGTACTGATCTACTTTATCTACGACATTTTATTAGCTAATGGGGAGCGACGAACTTTTCCGACATATCTAAACTGACGTATTTTCTGGTATACCAGCAGAAAAAGCTACCACTAGCTATCGTTGGCCGAGATGATGTTTATTTTCGACTAGAGGTGGATAATACAGACTAACGCCGGCTATTAACAGCCATTGTTGAACTGGATTGGTTAAATCATTGATAATGCTCGGGAGTGTTGACTGTGTACTGGTGAATGTTGACTGGGGTTGTCAAGTGATGGCTAACGAAGGCTAAATTAATGTGAACATCGACTTCATTTGAATATCACTTGGTGACTGGCTAAAGTGACTTATATTGATTACATGCTGGTTACTATTGGTAAAATTGTGGTGCTTAACTACTGGTGGCTAATGCTTGATCAAACGGCTGAATGGTCGGCAATGTAGGCTAGTATTGCCCAACTTTTGGTGGAAATCAGCCAGTGTTTCTAAGTTACGCTGATGGTTACTATTCTCCTAAACTCTGCGGCAGAAAGGACGCATAGAAAGAACGATAAAGACAGGCATGCTCAGGCCCAGAACTGATTTATTGTTTGTCACAATTGATTTATTGTCGTTCTTTCTTTGTGTCCCATCGGCTGCGCAGTTCGCGAAATGAGTCAGCATCAATCCGCCTCATTCTGAACAATAGTTACGTTGATGGCGTTGACCTAGTTAATACAATTATTCTTTATACGATCTAGTGCTTCCTAATTTTAGATGAAAATGACTGCGCGCTTGGTATGCTGGCTAATATTTGCTAATGCCAAGGAAGTAATGGCAAGTGCTGCTGAATGACGTCAAATGTCCGCTAATGCTAACCGCCCCCTTGTTGTAAGAGAACTTTATGTATGCTTTCAAAGTCTCAGTGTGTTGGCAAGTTGCCTGACAAAATAATTAGATTTCTGGGGTTTTATGTCCCAAAACCACTCTATTGTTATGAGAGACGCCGCAGGGGAGGGCTCCGGAAATTTCGACCACTTGGGGCACTTTAACTTGCACTTACATAACAGAAACTGAGTAGAAATTTTTAAAACAGAATTTTTTCATCTACGAAGTCACTCCTTTCCTACGTGTAGACACGCCGGCAACATTGATTACCGCGCACGATGCGTCGTCGTCTCCCTGGCAACACATTCGGGCGCGGGAGGCTTCTTCTCAACAGGAACCGGTTCCAAGGACGACATTGCAGAGGTGACGAGGAAGAGAGGCGAGGGAAATTCGGCGCGCTGGGATGCGCCTCGGACAAGCAGCGCCGCGTGAATAACGAGCGCAGTACTACGCGCCTGTACGGGCAGACGAATTCGAAGGCAGCGCCATCTGCGCCACCCCGAGAGCAGCGAAAAGAACGAATTGCTCTTGCAAGATGTAACAAGGTGTCTCATTGCTTTTCAGCAATTGTGCATGTCTTTGTTCTCGTACACTTGGAAATTGACAAACACGCTGTTGGGTGTCGCTAGCGGCGTTTCTTTCACCACTTTCAGAACGAAAATTGAAATCACAATTCCTTTTTTGTGAGATGAAAGCGTGCTTGTTCCTGTGAATTTCAGAGCACGATCTGCCCATTTTTACCACAATCTAAAGAAATTTTCGGAGCGGTAGACAGTCCCTTTAGTCGCGCCATATCAAAAGTTACGCATCCTAGAGCTTACGTTCCCACATGATGTCCGGGTGACGTCATAACGACGCAAAACGTACCCGATGGAATCAGCGCAAAGCGTCGCAGGTGACGTCATTGACGACGCCATAACGTAATGAAAGGTCCATTCCTAGTGGTACATCCCGTTTCATATTCCATATGCATATGGACTTGGAAGGTCCCGTTTCGAGTCCATATGCTTCCGTACGGAGTGCAAATATGTCCCATATATACGCGGCGCATTTTCCGCATTTTTCATGCGAATATTACGGAGAAGTAGGGAATGATTAACGTGGCCATACGGAAAGTTTCAGATGTCCAATTTCTCAGAGACGTTCCAGCGAGCAGAGCTCGTTCAAGGTTTTCGAATGTGAATGTAGCAGTCTGGGGAGGAATCCAACCCCAGCCCACGACGTGCCAAGCAAGCCTCCTGTAACTCATCCATGGTGGCTCTTCGGTGTGGCTGACCAAGGTAATGTCTAGTACGCGCGTAACTGCGCGGAATATGTCGCAATCACCTGACTGACTCTAGGCGCTTTCGCGCCCCGACACGTAATCCGTCTTGCATGTCTTGCATGCCTTGGCCATCAACTTATTCCATTGCACCGAAGATGGGTGCACTCATCTGCGCTGTGCATCGCCTGGCAGTAAAAGGGATTACATAAGCCTTCTATCTTCTGGTAAGTGCACTTGGCAGATAAACATGTGCGTGAGTACAGATATATTCGTCGAGATACCGACTCCGATGACGGCAATCATAGTAAAATCCGGTGGGTGAGCAAAGAAAGACTCGCTAAAAAAAAGTGCGAAGGGAAGGAGATTACTGGCAGGTATTTATTTATGTCGTGGGGTATAGTCAGTATAGTATGGTATAGTACAGCGCACATCGATTCGCCTGCGTGGTTTACAGAAATCTGTAAGGCGCACGCGAAGCATCGTGCGTAAAATATTTACGGAGCCGAGTACCATAGCCACTAGACCACCGCGGTGGGCCCATAGTACCGGATTTACACGACTGTAATGTGCACTTTCTTTCCTGGAAATGTTCGATTAAGTTTCAACATTGCTTAAACGTGCGAGCTATTTTATATAATCTAAGCATTCTGTCAGAGGCATGCAGGTCATGCTTTTACCTACAAACGCCATGTTCAGCACTGCAACAGTAACGACAAAAAAAAACACTGGTGAAATGCAGTAGGTCGCGAGATTTATTATGAAATATTGCAATAACACAACGTAGAGAAACACAAAGTAATTGTTCACCCGGCAAACTGCACTGCGAAGCAGCCGTGGGCATCAACGAAGGCCTGAAAGATCCTTGTAGGAACTGTGAAACCTCTAACCGAGACAACAACTGTTGCCTAATGTTGGCTAGTTCTGACGACTTTTGGATGATGTTAGTAGGCAAAGGGCTCGTCTGGCGCTATTGCTAGGTGAAGCTTGTTATGAACAGCGAAGCTTTCAGTCGTCGATACTGTGCCCACGTTGTTGAGCGTTGTGCTTGTTGTTACACTGGTAAAAAGCATCGAACCCGAAGGCGTGTGAGCGGCAGAAAACTTTACGCCCCAAGCGGAGAGTGTGTGCGTACGTGTAAAGAAAGAAAGAAAGAAAGAAAGAAAGAAAGAAAGAAAGAAAGAAAGAAAGAAATTACACCATCTCCCGCTAAAGGGGACCATGAGGCGATGCGAAGCAGCACGGGGGGTGCACAACGCGTTTGCATCGGTTTGACGCTAGCAGACGCTGCCTGTGTCAGCGTTGTCTCTCGAGGGCGAGGGCGCGTTATCGTTCCTTGCGAGCTGGGAAAGCGCTCACCGATTTCCGTCAGGCGGCAGCTGCGGGCGCTGCGGCGAGCGCGCGGCAGCCGAGGGAGAGAGTGACGTCAGCGCGCACTGCGAGGGGAGCGTGACGTCAACGCGCAGCTGCGGCAGCTGCGGCGTGACCTACTTGGCACCGCTCCAGCACCTGCGGCGAGGGGATTGATTTGATTGATTTGTGGGGTTTAACGTCCCAGAACCAGTTCTGATTATGAGAGACGCCGTAGTGGAGGGCTCCGGAAATTTCGACCACCTGGGGTTCTTTAACGTGCACTGACATCGCACAGCACACGGGCCTCAACATTTCGCCTCCATCGAAATGCAGCCGCCGCGGCCGGGATTCGATCCCGCGACCTTCGGATCTGCAGCCGAGTGCCATAACCACTAGACCACCGTGGCGGGGCTGCGGCGAGGGGAGCGCGTTGCGGCGCGTTCGTACGGAGGCACGGAGGGACAGCGTTACACAGGTTAGTCAAAGAGCTGCTTCGCATCTAAAAGTGAACGAGTAGTTAGAGGTGCACGTTAATAAACCACAACCCAGCAGTCATCTGAGCTCACCGGGATGGAAGCCAGGACTGCAGTTCCATGGAAGCGGAGTGCTAGAGGCTCACGTAGTGTGCGATGTCATTGCACCTTAAAGAACCCCAGGTGGTCGAAATTCCCGGAGTCCTCCAGTACAGCGTTTCTCATAATCATATCGCGGTTCTGATACGTAAGGCCCCATATATCAATCATCAAGGAAATAAGGAAGACATAAAGCGACAAAGTATAGAAAGAAAGACGAACTGACCAGTAAATACGGTTGTTCTATTTGTCCAACTTTGTTCACCATTTCCGTTGCAGTGTGCGGTCCCAGGAGGCGCTCTAAACACTTCAAAAAATCCTGTGACGTGATTAAAAAGTGAAAGTGTGTCACAATCCAAACAGCGCGGTACTCGGCATTGCCTTTTACTCGGCGTCGCTGGCCGACGGTGTCTTCGTGTGTTTTTTTTGACTCTTCAGTGCGTCAACAAAGCCGGCGAGAATCCGACGCGAGCCATTTTTAGCCCGCGGCCGGATCTCCGTAAAGTGCAGAAATACAGCTGCGCAGACGGACGCTCCTCGGCTGCCTCTGGGGTTAGAATAAACACTCGCGCACCATCATATATAACGTCTGTATTACTGTCGGGACCCAGGTGGTTACATTTCTGCTCCTTCGTTCCCGATCTCACCATTTATTTCGTTCTTCACTGACGATCGATCGATCGATCGATCGATCAATCAATCAATCAATCAATCAATCAATCAATCAATCAATCAAATCTTTGTTTCCAACATTTTGTTGCAATTTGCTCGGGGTCCTTCAGGCGAAAAGCTGTGTAAACAGCTTGAAAGTGCCTGAAAGCCCTTTATGACAGCACTACAGACAGCGTAAAACAATATAAAGTATATAAGCGCACATGGGTTGTATTAATTAAAACATATTAAATATCAGTTTGTGCACAACAGTGATCATTTGACAGAGCTATTCAAAAGTAAAAAGCAGAAAAACAACGCAACCTCATGTCATAATCAAAACAAGAGTAAATACCATAAGTATACCAAACGAAAGTATACCAACCGGAAGGATGCAGTTCACTCCTGTAAGACATCAATCTATCTTCTGGCTCTTCTCTATTAAATTAAAAACAAACATTGAAGATTGGCCTTGGAGAGAGCCCGCTATCTCGACAACGTGCATTTAAAGGACTTAAAGGAAAACAAGCGTTACTGTAGCACTAACAACCCAATAACACGAAAGATAATAAGAGCATGACAATAAAAATAGTGAAACGCCTGTGGTGAAGCAGCAGTACACCAACACAGAAAGTCTTCTCGAATAGAGACGTTCTTCGAAAACAGCCCATATTAGCAATAATATACCGCGTTTAATCATGGAAGCTATCTTGTAGCCTTCTTTGCTCATAATTACATCGATACTAGCCTACTGTTCCAGTCACCACTAGGGAAAAAAACTGCCTTTGGAACTAACACTACAAGGAAAGCACTCGAATCGTGTTCCGCAACAACATTCACTTTTGAATCTTTCGTCACTTGGAGATTCGGCGTTACCCTCAACTTGCGTGTTGTTAGGAGTTCCGGTGGAAAAAAAGGAAACGGAAATAAATTATATGCTCAAAAATAATAACTTAGGCGTCGTAAATATTCCGCTAAATTACTTTTGTAAGTTTTCCTGGGAGACTACGCGTAAGCACGGGGTCTACTTTAATTCCAAGCGGCATGTTTCTATCTTAATTAACCCCCTTCAGTCACGTGTGGATCATATCCACATTGAAAATGCAGGTATAATGTCCACGCACGCACGCAGACAGACACACCTTCCAATTAGAAATGATGAATGATAGATAGGAAAACTCAAAAAAACATCTGCATTGCTTGACTGAGGCTAATTGGAATCCATGTTAGTCAGTATTCCGAACCAGCACGGCCATACGGCAATGGTTTAGGCCAAAGGCATTAGAGAGGGGAGTGGCTGCATAGAAAACGACATATACACAACAGAAAACGAGCAAACGCACAAAATTCTCATTAGACAATGTTAGCTAAGGAATTCTCGAACAGTTAGCGATTTGTTATGGAGGTTAGATGCGGAGGAAGGCGACTGCACTCTCCTGATGTCCTTGGTAGAAAAGATGTTAGTAATTTAGGCAGGAAAAAATTTTTTTCTCTCGAAGTAAATTGCGCCGAATTCATCGTAGCGATATCCACGCAAATAACCTAAGGTGGATATAATAAAGAAATGAGGATTCGGTTCAGTCCTCGTAAGGCGGCGCGCCCCTCGCTGCCCCGGCAGGCTTGACGCTGCGTTGCGCATCATCTAACGACGCGGATGCTGACGACAAGCTTTTGCGACGTTCGCAGTTATGACGGAATCAGCGGACCCGCGGGGTGATTCGATTTTGGAGCGTAACGAGTCGGGGGTGCAGGCATTCCGGTCTGTCGAGACGGCTTGTCGAGTCTCGAGGACTTCGAGATGATCCACTGCGCATGCGCAAGCTCGTTCAGGGAAAGATGTATAGATGGCGAAGGCACTTTCCCTCAGAGCTGGGGAACGCGCGCTTGCTTCGCGCCTGAGAGGATTATTAAGGTGAGCGACTAAAGAATAAAAAAAAAGCCCATTAAAATGAAGCGGTCAGGCGAAAAAAATGAACACACATGCACCCCGCCGTTACGAGAGCTATGCTAAACACACACGAAAACCCCAAAATACAGGTGCACAAGCATATGCACCTGTTTTATGACCAAAGGACGCTCCGCTCCCTCATGATCACCCTTTTAACGCCTTCTTTCTAGACTGCAGTTCACGAATAGTCGTCCTTTTCCAGCTGGCAATGATCTCAGGTCCCGACAAATGGTAATGATAATTAACTCAATCATCGCCAGTTATCATTATCGAGCGTCAGAAAAACCCACGTTCGAACGAAAGAGGCGGGATAGATCGAGGGATCCGCTTCTTAATTTGTTAAGCACAACCATATGAAGCTAGCAGACAATAAATCGCATTATTCGTAGTGTTGAACTGACATATGGTAATCGTGAGATAAAAGTAAATGAGAACAGATGATAGAATCCCTTGTCTGAAGTGGGAATCGAACCCAGGCTTTTCACGTTACGCCCGCAATGACGTGCTATCTGAGTTCCCACTCCTAGCTCGTAATCTTACTTCTGCATATAATTATAGGCTATCCCACTGCCTTACGCTTCTCACGTTTGTCACGACCTCAATCCTCTTTGAGTTCCAGGTGCGACGTCATTTACGGGCCTTTTATTCTTCGTGTATATTGCCTGCTTTTTAATAATCATTAACGCTTAAATTTTGATTTTGTCTACAGTAGCTCGCCGAGTCATTTTTCAGGTTTATTTTTCTGAAGCTTTTCATCCATTACGCTTTGCCTCCACAAGTTAACCTTGCTTGACTTAGTCTAACGCAACCTAACCTCGCCTTTTCACATTTGCGTGTAAAATGAAGTTCACGGGATGGCTGCAGTACGTACAAGCGGTCCCGTAATGGAAATGGTCAGAGTGCATTATGGTCACTCTGAAATTTCCTGACTGTGTCGTTGAGTATGGCTAGATGGGAGGTGCTTCTAATGCAGCCTCACGCCTACGCGTGTAATGCAAAACCACTTATTGTCTGGTCTGCAAAACTTTTTCGTGCTTTGAAACTGCAAGAAAAGACTTCAAAAGCTTGAGCAATGTCAGGTTGTATTTCAGGGTCGTAAGCGTGGTCGAGTGCGGCATGCGGCTTTCGAAAGTCGACATCGCTAATTTCGAAAATCCAGTGGTATTATCTATCGCCACGCAGTTCACTTTGACGTTCACTGTGGAGCGTCGGCATAGTTGGGAAGACAAAAGAAAAACTGAATTGACGAAGACCACTTAGATTTTCTAATTTCCTTTCTTTTTGTTCTTTGTCTCGGTCGATCTCTTTGCCGTCACTGTTGCTAAGTTGAAATACCGCTTTTTTGATGTTAACGCGAAAGCCTATTGCGTTTCGCTTCAAGACCTCCTTGAAAAAAGACATGTGGGCACTAAAAGCACAAAGAAATAGAAAACTCGCCCCTAGTTCATCTGGTATATACCAAGACTTGCGTGGAACGATACAAATGCGTCAAAAAAGGACTAATAAGTAACGGCATCGATGACTTGACGTACTTGAAGTTTACGTAACGTATAACGATAATAAAATAATGCATGACTCATATCCGTATTGGGTATGCGCATATGAACAACACGTGATAGGTTGTTGCCCTTTACGGTCTATGGCAAACTAGGCTCACGTGATGTACGACTTCGAAAGGTTCCAGGTTCAGAGACCTACGCCCTGGGTTCGACTACCAAAAATCTTGGGTCTTGCATTTATGTGAACGTAAGCGGTAGCTAACGACTCTTACGAATACTAGTAAACATCATGCCATCTCAGGGAGCACTACACATCCATACACTACGACTAGAAGAAGTTCTGCTAAACTTTTCACTTAAATGAACGTAGCGAGCCATCACCCGCGATTTGCACGAGCGAAGAGGCAGCTTGTTCACGTCATTATGTTTACCGCCTGATGGGAGCCCGAAGCCTAAAAGCCGAAGTACAGTACCTCGGCGGCTAGTCTAACGTTGACACACCCACGTAGTGGGACATATAATCTCCTACGGTGCACTCGCCCCAAATGGCCCTGGCGTACGTAGAGAGCTGGTGAATGTCAACACAAAGGAGGAAAAGAAAGGGGGGGGGGGGGGGTACTGCCCAAATGACAGCTTCTCTAAGCGCAGTAGGATGCCACTATGACGCGGTACTCACGACGCCAGATTCTGGCTGAATTATAAATGTGCCTCTTGCACTCGTCGTAATGAATCTGATTACGGATGCATACAGGGCGGCTTTCCCGCGATACGTCGGGCGAGTTTCTGTCGTCTGCCTTGCCTCCGCGGCCCTTAGCAGACGGCGCGATGGGGAGTGGTACGGACAAACTCTCCGTGCTGCGCGCAACGGACGACTATTCCGTTCCGGAGGTCCTGTGAATGAAACACACTAACCCTATAAGGCACACGCTCCGCTGCTGCCTGCGTCGTGTTCGCTCTAAATGGACATGGAAGAGGTTTAAGGTGGGTGTCCGGTGCGAGGGTTTCTAGTCCTGGACGCGGGAGCTCTGGCTGGTATGTTTCGCGGGTCAGAAGTAATTTAGATAGGCACCTAGTGATTTTGGAGATGGACGAGCTTTGGGGGCCCACAGGACAAGCGGCACCGTAGGAATGGAAGCGGCGCTAACTTTGTTAGTGGTGAATCTGGATTCTTGGCTGGTGTGTTGGAGAACGTGAATGCGAAATAAGTGTGTAAAAGGATTGCACGGAGGTTGCGTTATCGGACATGGAGAGTCATACAGGTGTGTGACAGTGACAGATGGACAAATGGAAGGACAAAACAGATTCTTGAGCGAATCAACGTTGGCTTGTTGATGCATATTGTGAAAGATGTCGTAGCAGAAGTAAATTGCAGGTTTGTGTCTTATGTGTAAGCCTGTGCGAATAGTGAGTCTAGGAGGGCAGTTGCTCGGCCAAAACGCCAAAAAGAAAAAGCTTTCCTTTTTCGTCGTATCGGCTCCAAAAAGCTAACAGAGAGCGAAATCTGGTACAGCAAGAATTAGTGAAAGCGAACGTTTAACCTACAGGACAAGAAAACGTCGAAGGTTTTCTGACTAAAGAACGAAACGTGCTAGAAGGCATAAGGTAATAGGCGGTCGACAGAGAAAAGAGATGCCTAGTGTGAACTATCTGTATCAATTTAAGGTTTTCGGCCCTTAAGTGCAGTTCTATTTCAGGATAGCACTCTACGAAAACGCCAATTTGAGGATACGTCACCAGGCGAAGTCCGTCAGACGTTTCCTCGCTCCTCTGACGCCAATATTTCTCTCTCTCTTTCTTTTCTCTACGTTGTCTTACGCTTATTTACCACCTATTCGCAACTGATCGACGCCTACATTCTCGCTATTTTCGTTCGGCATGAATAAGCAATCGTTGCTGAGTGCGTTATCGAGCGACGCCGCTCACTCTGCTGACAGCCGTCAGGAAGCAAACAAAATGGTAATGACGGCGGCATGACAGCTATGCGTAAGCCATATACCAGCAGCAGGCTTTTTGACAGAGGCTCAAGGGGGTGCGGGAGGGAGTCATGCTGTCAGTATCGCGAAGCTGGCGCGCGTCACAGCCTACGTCCTGATGGTAAGAGTAACGTTGAATTTGAGTGACAGTGACACCTCGAAAGCCGCGTCAATATCTTTCAGGCAAACGGGCCATTTCACGATATAATGTATATTAGGCTATCTTCTTCACGTATCTCATCTTTTTAGGCTAAACTCCTTTGCTGTCCTATTATTAGCAGCCGCCGCTTTCCTCTCTTCGTAATGCTTTCTCTTTAATACTTAGTGTGAAGGCCCTTCGGAGTAGCGATCTCCCGCGATATGCCTTCGGCGAGAATTGAGTTGAGTTAGATGTATTACAAATCATGCCGCAAATAATGCTACATTAAATAAAACCTCGAAATACTAGGCACAGAATATCTGTCCCCATCTACAAGGACACCTCCAGTAAAGACCGAGGCATAAAAAAAAGGAAATGGGTGAAATTGGTAGGGGCTAGAGAGGGGATGAGCACGTAGTGCGTTTGAGCGTAGTCTGCGCCTACAATGTCGGCTATTCATGCTATTTGTTTGTTATTGCCGTCGCTGTGACAGTGTAATGATAGTGCTTTGCTGCTGTCATGTTCGACTGACGCATTACATAGGAAATACTTCCCGAGTAGAATCTTTACAGGAAGCAAAGTCGAAAAGTAAAAAAAAGAAAAGCTTAGTCAGCTCCGATATGCATACAATGGACCTAACGGATAGCGTATTTATTGTTAAAAATTTTTTCGTGCATGCTCTGCTCTCGCGTCGGCACAGACGTACAAGTTTCGTGTACTCCCACTACGTACGCGTAATACTTTCGAAGCTAAGCCAGTGTATTGGATGCAGTAGGCGTACTCAACCCGTAGTGCTCGCGTTGCTTACATAATTAAACAGCTGGCCTTCGTCCAAATAAAGCACCTTCTTTGTGAGCTCAAGGGCATTTGCATAGAATAAATTTACAGCCACCGAGACTCGGAGTTTTTTTTTTTTTTTTTGCTCTCGCGACCGTTTTCGAAGCTTAGCGTACATTCTTTTGACCACGGTTAACACCTGTCGTTGCAGCCAGTACAAAAGGTAGCAGGTTTAAGAACGTCAGGGTTGACGTCGAGTGAACGCTGGTGCCAAGCCTGTCGTAAGGACACTTCGGACGCGCTACTGTGGTCATTAGGTCAACATGACCCACGCCTTTCAACCTGCCAGAGATCACCACCCACTGGAAGCAATAAAAACACATGGTCTCCCCCTACGGAAGCCGTGGTGGGATGCGAAAGCATCGCGGGCGGTGCGCATCGAGTTTCCGTTTCGTTTCACTTGGCAACACAACGCAATGAAAGTTAGAGTGAGATAATTTTCATGGGATTTCGCACATCGTTGCATAGAGAGAGAATGGCGGAAGCACAGCGAACGTACGCTTTATACCGCGCCGCGACACTTGCGTCGCCTCCCGGCGTACCCTTAGAGAGAGAGGGAGAGAGTGATTATACGCAAGGATTTGCTGCGCCGTACCTGTGGAGGAGAGGGGGAGAGGTGAGGAGGAGAGCGCACAGCTGCGTAGGAGAGGAGAATGAGGGAGAGTTGCGCATGCGCAGTATGGGTGCGGACGCCGCAGAACGGACACTGCCCCGAGCATAAGATGCTCTCGCATCTAAAATTCTGGTCTACATGCCGAGCTGCTCAGTATAATACATAATGCAATTTTGGAATAAACGTACCAGCTACAGCGGCATGACTATTAAGCGCACCGTAGTGGTAGACTTCATATTACGGGTGAGTCCATGCAACTTGTTTGGAGCAAAACAACACACAGACAAGAAAGAAGAAAGGACACGGCGTTCCTGTCAACTAGCAGCGGAAATTAACGGCGCTACAATCAATTGATCTCAGGTGAGAGCTGCTTCGTGTCCTGTCTTCTTTCTTGTTGCGCCGCTTGGTTGCGAGGCAAGGTCATTTCAAGGTCATATTTTTGAGAGGACACACATATTTCGTGACAGGACAAACTGACCAGCTCAAACAGCTTCGCTGCTAAAATATCCAGTTTGCTACCCTTTACTGCGTAAAGGGCAAGGGGGAAGGAGTGATGGTCCGATCCCGCCAGCGCAACATCGTTGTTCATCCTTCCTCACAGAGTTCCTCACTATGGGCAGTCGGCACACCACCAAGTCGCGCGCCTGCATGGAACGCCTTACTCAAAGAAAAAATGGTGGGGCCCTCACAACTGCTCTTGCGTGAACTTGCATTCGTAAAACGATGTTACGTAATATGCTAACGAAGGCTTCGTGGTCCTTCATACGCATCAATCAAAGTTTGCGTAACGCAAACCCAACGTCCCGCGCAACGGACTTTTGCCGTTGTAGCGAATATTCCGGCTCACTCGTGTGCGGTGTGCTGCGTTTATTAATCACTGTCAGAGAAATTAATGTCTCCCCGAGCGATGCTTGACGGATATTCGGAACGCTTGCATTAGTCATTGCCTAGGCGTATTCTTGTCGAATGTATATGACATATATTAGTCCAGCAGTTTCTAAATATACAAAGCAAGGCAAGGAATAATGTTGGAGGAAGCTTAAGCATCACCATTAAGAGTGGGGCGCAATAACGTTATCGGGAACCGTTCGCATCGCCTTCTCAGAGAACATATTCATTAAAACCAGTCGCCTTTTCTACAATATCATGGAAAAGGGGAGGCTTGTATTTCAGTGTATGCGTAACAGAATTACGTTTTCTCCAACATTCAAATTAATAGTTAGAGCTATCATGAGCATAGATAGTATTTGCGTTGCAGTTTGCAATTTATGTCGACAGATTTTACTTTGAGAATCTGAGTTTTGTTTACTGATGCATCTTAACAATGGCAGTAGGCGTGCATGGTCGCGTTGCTTCGGGATGTCATTTTTTTTCCGCCAAGGACACCACGCGGGCGGATGCCGTATTTTCTGTGACACTAGATTTTGAATTCTATCGCGTTGAAACTTGTGCGAGACGGCCGGCATCTTAGCCCACAGTCCAGGGCCGATATGCCAAGCAGCGTCCTGCCAACCTCCGGCCCATCCCCGGCCCCAGGCTAGCACTACCACGAGACGCGCACTCCCCGCGAACATCGTAGTCGTCACCTCCTCTTAGCGTCCTTCTGGCGGCAATCCCCATAAGCTGTAGCCCTTCCCCCGCTTCCCTGTAAAGAAAATGGGAGAAAAAGAAGCTTGACGTGTTCGTGCATGACCTGGTTCTTTCTTTCTTTCTTTCTTTCTTTCTTTTTCCTTCTCTCTTTCTCTCTTTCTTTCTCTCTTTCTTCTTCTCTTTCTTTCTTCTTTCTTTCTTTCTTTTTTCTTTCTTTCTCTCTTTCTTTTAGATGCGAAGCTGCTTATGGTCGGAACTATGTCACTCTCTCCCTCCCTCCCTCCAACCGCCGTGCGGCGTCCACACCTGCACTGCGCATGCGCATCCTCCTCGCCTCCTCTCCTTGTCTCATCTTCTCTCCTCTCGGCATTCCTCCTGTCCTCTCCGAACGGCGCGCGTTGACTATGGAAACGTTCTTTCTTCGATGAACGCCTTACCAGCTCGCAAGGAACGAGAACGCGCCCTAGCCTGCGAGAGACAACGCTGACGCAGGCAGCATCTGCTAGCGTGAAACCGATGCAAACGCGGTGTGCAGCCCCCGTGCTGCTTCGCATCGCCTCATGGTCCCCTTTAGCGGGAGATGGTGTAATTCAGTTCAGTTTTATTTCCTTAAAGGCCCCATTCAGGGGGGTGTTACATAAGGGGTGGGATTAAAAATAAAAAATTTAACAGTGATAATTCAATTAACATTGCAGATGATCAGTTATACGTTCTTGGAAAGCAGATGATGAGGCAATGTTGACGATGTCGTAGGGCAGGCCGTTCCAGTCTGAAGGTGCTCTGAGGAATAATGAAGCAGAAAACGTAGTGGTATGCGATGGCGCGCGGGTAACTTGAAGTGGATGACTGGGGCGGTGGGAAATGCGTGATGCGGCTGTGATATACGGCGCTTGATTCAGAGAAGAATAAAAGAACTTATGATAAAGGGTAAGGCTAGCAATGCGGCGACGATAAGAAAGAATTGATAGACCGGATTCAGCTTTCAAGGGTGAAATACTGATATCATATGAATATGAAGAATGGATGAATCGGGAATTTTTCTTAACGTTAAGGCGGGACCCGCCTTAACGAAGGCAGGCCCCATTTTCGATGGAGGCGAAATGTTGGGGCTCGTCTACTGTGCGTTGTCAGTGCACACAGAACTCCAGGTGGTCAAAATTTGCGGAGCCCTCCACCATGGCGTTCCTCTCTCTTCTATTTCTTTCACCCCCCCCCCCCCCCCCCCCGCGCATGCTTAGCCGCGCTCCTCCAGACATGGGCTGCGGAAATTGACGTCCTTTCCTTAACCGAACCACAATCATCGATCGTCATCATCTTTCTAATGCGTGGCTCGTGCCCGTATATCCAATGCGTTACGCAGCTAACTCCATGCAGCTATCTTCAATGATTACTTTGCGGACATCGCAGCTGAAGGCGCCGAAGGCGCTACGTAGATTTTTAGAAACAGACTTGAACAGTCGGCTGCGACAGTGATGGCGCGTACCGCACAAGAGCGACGGGCTGTGACTGACCGTATTTGTGCTGTGTTATCTGCTGTCTTTTTCTCTCTTTCCATTCCGTCTCCCGATCTCCCACACCCCGTTAATACGTGTAGGGTAGCAAACCGATTACCTGAGCTGGTTAATCTCCCTAAATTCCCCTCTCCGCTGTTTCTTATTCTTAAGTCCAAATTACTCTTCTGTGTGGTAAACGTGCTCTGCCATGGTGGTATAATCGCTATGGCACTCGGCTGCTGACCCGATTGTCGCGAGATCGAATCCCGGCCGCGGTGGCTGCATTTCGATGGAGGGGAAATGTCGAGGCCCGTGTACTGTGCGATGTCAGTGCACGCTAAAAGGTGGTCGAAGTTTTCTGAGCCCTCCACTACGGCGGCTCTCATAACCATATCATGGTTTTGGGACGTAAAACAGCAGAAGATCGACCAATCAACCAACCAACCAACCAACCAAACGACCAACCAGCCAATAAATAAATAAATAAATAAATAAATAAATAAATAAATAAATCCGTCGTAAACATACTGTTTCGTATCACAACCATAGTATGAAACTGTAGGCTTGATGTTCTTTAGGTGACCATATTTTCCAGCGTGGTTTTTTTGTTTATTTTCGCAGCAACATCTTTCCTAAAGGTGAATTTGAGGTGTTGACCAAGAAGCGCAATGTTGGCAGTGCTAGTGCGAAACACGCACAGCCACACACACACACACACACACACACACACACACACACACACACACACACACACACACACACACACACACACACACACACAAAGCAAGTGAAATGGGTGCTGAAACGAACGTTAACGCGACACCCATCTGTTTTGACGACTCGAAACGGAGCACATCCGATATAATTAAGGCAGCGAAAAGAAATACGAGAGAACAAGTCGAGTCGACAGAAACCCTATCAACTCGGCTTGACGTGTCGGTTCTGAAAAGGGAGACATGCGTGTAAATAAACTCCTTTAGATCTAGATGGCAATGATAGTAAAATACCTGTATTGCAGTGTTTAATTCGATGTCCGGAGTATTGATCCAGCGGGCAGGTTTTTCGCGTTTCCCGTAATTACTTTTCGCCGATAATGAAGTCCAGCCCTTCAGCGCGGGAACACAGATGACCATACTTCAGCGTCACTTTAGCAAACAACTGAGGGTGAGGAAAGGTTTTCATAGGCACGGAAGTGAAATGATCGAACTGTTTGTTAGGTTGAGCAGTTTTTGTTGGCGCTCGCTTTCATAAAGATCAAATATTTTGTCAGGATAGCAAGATATTAGCGTCCAGATGCGTATTGAAAATGGTCATACAGTCGAAAAGGCTTTTCCAAATGGCTTTTAATCTGTTTTTTTTTTCGACAGAGTGTTTTCTTTGTTATTTCATCGCGAGATATAGCTAACATCCCACGTCGTTTTATTATAAGCCAGACGAGACTACGAGAATTGTACAGATTGAAGTAATCATATGCGTTCCCGTGCAAGACTGAGAAGTTGAATATGCAAATGGCTGTTCGAAAGAAATACGCAATAAAATTTTAAGCTATGGATGACTCATTAGTAATGAGCCATCCGTAGCTTATCATAGATATCCGCATTTCGTATTACTCAGCTAGATGCCTCATTAGTACCGGGACATGTAGCTAATTAATGAAGTCGACAGTTCTTTAGATTACATTTTCGTTCGTATTCGAACTTCGGAAGACGAATAAAGTGGGCATCCCTCTTTGATTCGCGTTCCATTTGGGCGTACTCTATTTCAAAGCACCGAGTATTTGTCCATGGTCGTTAATCAACTGTGTAAAAGCCCTTTCCCTCCATTGTACTGCGGTGTCGTTTTCGTTAAAGGGCCTATCACTATAGCTCCAGTCATATTCAGCTTACGTGCTAGTGCATGCCCCGCCGCGGTGGTATAATGGCTATGGGGCTCCGGCTTCTGATCCGAAGGTCGCGGAATCAAATCCCGGCCGCGGCAGCTGATGAAGGCGGACATGTTGAGGACCGTGTGCTGTGCGATGTCAGTGCACGTTAAAGAACCCCAGGTGGTAGAAATTTCCGGATTCGTCCACTACGGCGTCTCTCTTAATCAGGTTGTGGTTTATGGGACGTTCAACCGCAAAAATCAATGAAGCGCACTGCACATTTTTCTTGAGAGTTCGTCGCCAGGCCTGGCTCATTTTGAGCTGATGAGCGCGATGAACACTGTGCGCACGCACGATCGTGGGTAAAAAGAAGTAGATGAAAGGGAGAGAAGAGCATCGCTTGCTTTGACGATCATCAAACGTCTTTAACGGATATTACGGCATATTACATCTACCATCAAGGATTTCCCGCTCCGATGCAACCTTGATATGTCCCCTCTTGTTGGGAGTGGCACTGACAAAGGCATACTCTTGTAGGATCGGGATAGCTGACACACCCAGCTGCGATTTCTGCGGACTTGACAAAAATATTGAACACGTGCTGTGTATTTGCAATAATTATGACGGTCAACACCACCGGACTTCAAATGGCACTCGACAGGCTGGACTCGAGGGCCGTTTTCAGCAGCCAAGGTTCTTGGACACCGGCATATGCTTCGATGGCTCCAGAAGGGCGAGACGAAGGCTGTTGCTGAAGGTACCTGATGGTCGCCAGGTCTCTGCGGACCGCATCTAGAGACTGTACTAGTGCAAGTGTGCGCGTGATTGGGCTCTTCTCTTCTCTGTGCCTCTATTTCTCAATTCTATTTCACTCCTTATCCTTTCCCCAGCACAGGGTAGCAAACCGGACTCGCGTTTGGTTAACCTCCCTGCGTTTCCTTACCTCTCTCTGTCTTTCTGTACGGCATCGTTCTGCAAAAAAATACTGTTTGTGCTTTACGTTTCCGGTGGGCTGACGTAGAACTGCTACTACATAACCAATGTTCAACCTCGGGGATGTGTGAGGGGCTGTACGAGTGTCATGGAGTCGTTGCCGACTTTTGCTGACACCATGAGTACGTAAGGGCCATCGGGTCCACCGCGGTGTTCTCGAAGGTGTGGTGCTTGACTGCTAGCCTGAAGTACGCAGATGGCCCCCGGTCTCTGCTGTGTTCCATTTCGATGGATGCCCGTGTACTGTGGGTATCAGTGGACGCTAAGGACACTGAGAGGTTGCCAAAGGTGAAGTACGCAGATTGGACCCCGGCTCTGCTGTGTCATTTCGATGGATGCCCGTGTACTGTGCGTATCAGTGGACGATAAGGAACTGAGAGGTTGCCAAAGGTTCTTGAGTCTTGCACTATTATGTGCCTCATAATCACATCGTGGTTTTAACAAGTGAAACCACGGCCCGCCACTGTGATCTCGTGGTTATGGCACTCGGCTGCTGATCCGAAGGTCGCGGGATCGAATACCGGCCGCGGCGGCTGCATTTCGATGGAGGCGAAATATTGAGGCCCGTGTGCTGTGCGATGTCGGTGCACGTTAAAGAGCCCCAGGGTGGTCGAAATTTCCGGAGACCTCCACTGCGGCGTCTCTCATAATCATAGCTGGTTTTGTGATGTTAAACCCCACAAATCAAATCATCAACACGTGAAACCACTTCAATTAATTAAATGCTAACGCACCCACCTAACAAGAGTTTTTCAAACAGCGTTATCATACTTGCCTAGTAAACACGATCTGTAGAGTTACTAAAACCTTTATTTAATGTGCTCCTGCTTGCGCCGAAGGGCCTCCGATATTGAAATAATGATTAAACTTGAGACTATCGAATCGACCTCGAACTTGAAAGAAAGATGCTTATCTCCGAGGAAATGCGGCACTATAGCAACAATAAAACTTTAGCCGCTTCTTTCGCAGGAGCCGGCAGTAAACAGGATTTTTCTGCAGCGTGCCTGCCGGTGCACGGTGTTTTGAAATGGGCCATAAAACGGCCGCGCTTCGTTTGTTGCGATTAGGCGGCTCTCTGCCGAGTCCCGCTGAAGAAGACTGCGCGGTTGCGGAATCCGCGTTTCTTTATAGGTCGTCTCGCTCGCTGTTGAAGCGGGGGTCGAAGCTGGTGGAGATATTCGAAGAGGTCTATAAGACGCATACGAAGCGCCTAAGGCATTTTTCATAAAAGGTCGACTGGGGTGCTCTCATGCAGTCGGCTGCGTGCTTCATGCCTCGGTGCAGTAGCTTTGCGGGGCGATGATCGCATCAACAGCTATGGGCTGAGATGTCTGCGAGAGGCCCTTGACATCTCCAACTAAACCCGCCCTGGTAGTTTAGCGGCTATGGTGATGGCTTGCGAATGTCGAAGTTGCCGGATCGAATCCTGGTCCCGAGGGGTGCGTTTTGGTGGAGGCGAAATGGTAAAAAAAAGTGAGAGTTTGCACTAAATTGTGCAAAACTTGGGACAGCAGGGCTGGTCGACTCTCATGTCCTTTAAGGTAACGCCAGGTTGTAACTTGGTTGCTGTAAGGTTGTAAGATGGTTCCCGTTCTGCAGCATGTCGAGCTTCCAAGGCAGTGCGCACTTTCTTTGGTTGGCCCATGTCTGTCTAGGCAAGATCTGGTTCAGCCTTTCTATAGCCTTATTCAAGTTCATGCGCAGAACCACAGATGTTGCTATTGCGCATGCGCAGGTCTAGACCTGCGATGGAAGTCTGTTGCGCGCTGTGTCTCCAACGGTGGGCGTGGCTTAGCGCCATCTGTTACTACTGAGCATGCGCGGCTGTGTCGATGTTATACCAGGTATTGCGCCAGCTATGGCGTGGATGGTTGTTAGGCGACTAGAGGTTTCTCTGCGGTCGACAGGCTTTTTATCCCGAGCTGGAACAGCTTTGTTTTCTTTTTCTTAAGGGACGTGTAAGTTTACAATATGCAGGTGCTTGTAAGACGTCTTCAAGTTGTCTAAGTCATTTCTTATAAGCGGTCTACGGAGCACTCGTGCGCAATCGGCCAATAACGATCTGTCGATACCGGTGAAAAGTTTCGTAAACCGCGCGCATGACTCAGCTCCAAATGTCAGCTTAAGTTACTTTAGCATTGACGTTTTGCTATACGGCGTGAATTTATAGAGGCCCTTGTACGACTTTTGGCTTTGGCAGCTGGCTACGGCTCGTGCGCCTCGGTGATGCGGTATTCCCGGCGCTGAGCTTTATTGCCACAGTACTTGAGCAACGCTCCCCACTCTGTGCTTCCAATGCACTTGAATAACACTCTATTCGGCTTACGCAGGTTGTAAATTTTACGTGGCCATCAAGTTATGACTCGTGCCCTAAGTAGGCATACCGCAGAGGCTCGGAAGTAGGACGCACTCTGTATCGTCTATAACTCCATGCCTAAGTTTTAGGTTCCATGCCTTATACACCGAAACACGTTGTATGAGGGGTGCACTATCGGCTGCCGATCCGAAGGGTGCGGCTCGATTCCGGCCGCGGCGGTTGCATTTTCAATGGAGGCGAAAATGCTAAAACCACATATATGGCACATATCCAATAATTTCTTGTGAATCATATGAGAGCACATATTCTACATGCCCTGTAACACCATATGAATCTTATAAGGACACATATTCTACACGCCCTGTAACACCATATGAATCGTATAAGAGCACATATATTCATATGTGTTCATACGAGGTTATTGGATATGTGGCCATATGACATTTTTTTGATGGGGAGCTCTGCAAGCTTTCAGTGCACAATAAAGAACCCCAGGCAGTCAAAATTTTCGGAATCCACCTCTACGGCTTGCCTCATGATCATATGGTGGTTTTGGCGCGTAAAACCCCAACGATTCTTCTTATTCTTATCATTTTAGTCGCAGTAGCAGTAGTAGTAGTAGTAGTACTAGTAGATTCGTGGATGTTTGTTCGTTTGTGGGCTCGCTAGCGTTTCTAATTGCACTAGAAACAAACGACAATAACTTCTTACAGATCACGCATATTTTGCCTTAGGGTGTAACCAACGAAATAGGAACGGTCTAAGGTGCCCGTTCCTGAAAGACACAACCGTGAAGCCATTAGACAGCTGGAACAACGGAAGCATAATTAAGGACGTTAGTGGCAAGTTTCTAATTCAGCTGTAGTTAATATTAGTTAAACTGATATCTGAAGGTGGATGATATGAAGTAGGTCCTAACCTTGTAGAGAAAATGCGAGGAACTCCACGCTTGTCGCGAGCACACCAGAACCTTGTCCCGCGAATCCTTGTCCTGCAAACCCCAGCACAGGTAACACTTTGTTTTCTACTTCAATGCGCGCTCTATAATATGGCGGGAGAAAGGAATGCATTAGGCCTAGCCATGGTGATATAGTGGCCATGGCACTCGGCCGCTGATGGGAAGGTCGCGGGATCGAATACCGGCCGCGGCGGCTGCATATAGATGGCGCCGGAATGTTGAGACCCGTGGACTGCGCGATGTCAGTGAATGCTAAAGAACCCCAGAGGTCGAAATTCCCAGAGTCTTTCACTACAGCGTCTCCCATTATGATGTCGGGGTTTTCGGACGTACAACCCAAAACCGCAGATATTAAATCAAGAAATGCATTCGTGTCTTGCTTTGCTTCATACAGGGCACCAAAGGTTCCACTTTCCAGGGAGCTTTGGCATGACTATCACTACTCCGATGCTAGCTAGACTTAACAGGTTTAACTTGAAGGACTTGTTGCCGACTGGTTGGGATTGAAACCTCGTATCCTTTCTTCCGCAAGTTGTGTTCCATCTGCGCTGCGCAATCCAGCATGCAGAAAATATTGTTGACTCGTAGCATATGAACAGGCGATGGCAAAGAATTCGGTGAGTGGGCTCCTCACGTCCCAAAGAATCGAATGCCGCAGAGTTGGTCATTCCTGTTGGGGAAGGAACAGTCATTCGAAAATGCAACGCACAACCGCGCGTGAAGCTTCAACGTTGAAGCTACGAGCACGGGCCCATTGTACATACGTGTTCCGTCGAGCACCAAATTTTCCCCACTGATAGAAAAGTAGGTACACAGCTTCCGCTAGGACGCGCAACGCCAGACCACAGCAAAGCTGGCCGATAGTTTACAGAAACGTGGCTATGACGTCGTGTGATATTTTCGTGGGAACATGTGACGTGACAGCCTCATGATATTTTCGCGGGAACATGTCACATGACACTGCGTAACGATATGTTGGCGGGAACATGTCTCCTGATCGCATGGCGGGAACACGTGATGGTCATGTGATCGCTTAATTAGCTTAATTAGGTGCTTATGTTAATCACGTTCACTAGTATGTGCGGGCGTTGTAAAGTGATGCTAGGTGTACAGGATAATGCTGCTAGTACTGGCGGCACGTGGCTGGATATGTGGGAGGCCATATTTTGTGACAGGACAACGTTTGGCTAGCTTAGACAGCTTCGCTGTTCAAAAACAACCGCATTAAGCGACCTACATAACGATGCACCGCGTCACTGAGTTACATTCGCGAAAATGCGGTACTGGAATAGACATCAAGTTTGGCGAGCAACCGCCCCGAGCGAAGCCCCGAAGCGCGCATCTTTCGCCAGAGTGAGTGCCTTTCAACGGAAGCTCGTATTTCGGCGCGAACGCGCCCGGGTTAATTATTCATTTTAAAGAGTGGCGCCGCTAGGACCTCCACCTTCAAGCTCTGCAATGGTGGAATGGGAGAAGGGGAGGCGGGGGGGGGGGGGGGAGTGGTGACGACGCTAAGAGTCTTAGCGGTCCGAGTTGTACGTGCGGTTTATCACGTCGGAGTTAATAAATTACCTCTAACGCCATCTAGAAGCGTAGTCATCACTAATTCAAAGGCGAGAAGAGCGGAGCCGTCAGCTGAGATGCCGAGATGCGGCACCTTGTACGGCTCCGTGAAAGCGACTCGCCGACCGGCTCGTTAAGAAGAAGAAACGGCTTCTCTGTAACACTTCTTCGGGTATCTCTGCCTGACGACTCCAGGAGTCTACAGAGTGCCATAAGCCGCGAGCTCGCCACGCCGCAGTGAGAACAGGAAAAGACCGTACTTTTCTTGCTAAGCCTGCATCGCAGATTGAGGATTGCTTATTCGAACCACCGCCGGCGATGTCGTCTGCCGCTGCGAAAGAACTGCTCGTAGCAGACGACGCGATGTGCCTGCGAGACGTAATTTTATTAGTGGAGGCAATCGCTGTTGAAATCAGCGTGTTTGTGGATCGTAAAACGTCACGTGGTGTCACTACTCAGAGAGAACCTTCTGTATGAGGATGGAGGAGGGGCTACTTTCGAAGTTGTAGTCCTCTAACCTGACAAACTAAGTTAAGCCGAAGCGCCACGGTGCAGCATTAACTATCGGGATTTTGCAATGTACCGTATTTATGATAGTTGCTAGATGTCCGGGAACAGTAATAATGTGCCCAAGTCCCGACGACTACGTGGCTTGCTGCGCAGAATAATTCGGTGGCATTTACCGAATTATTCTACGTTATAGCTGGATACACGAAATGCGGGAAATGTTTTATGGAACCGCGTTCTGCTTAATCGTTTCGAAGTCAACGCACTCACTTGAAGAAGAACCTGCAGCTAAAGACTTGAAAGCACAATGCCTCTGTCGTCTACGTTGCGTTTGTCCAATTTGATGCAGCCTGCACAGATCATATGGTATGACGTGCTTAAGCTTCGCACAAGCCACATTAATCTTAGTTTGCGTGTCTTCTCGGAAGGACAGAGTTCTCATATCGCGGCCTTAACGAGGGTTATATTTATGAGATTCCACTCAGATGCATATGCTGTTGCTTTCGTCTCACATTCTGTAATGACGTTGTTTCCTCAATGTTCCAACTACAGAGCGAGACCGCATCTTATGCCTACGCATGCAGGATTGCTTGCTTTAACTATTGGGATAACCACTTAAGGAGTGGATAACCATTAGTTAAGGATAATAAATGATTTCTTCTATAAACGACGTTGTTGTATGCAGAGATAGAAGATAAAACTAACGTGCAAACATGGGAAAAATGACTGATTGATTGATTCGTAGGGTTTTATGTTCCAAAACCACGATGTGATTATCAGAGAGCCCCGCCACGGTGGTCTAGTGGCTAAGGTACTCGGCTGCTGATCCGAGGGTCGCGGGATCGAATCCCGGCCGCGGCGGCTGCATTTCGATGGAGGCGAAATGTTGAGGCCCGTGTGCTGTGCGATGTCAGTGCACGTTAAAGAACCCCAGGTGGTCGAAATTTCCGGAGCCCTCCACTACGGCGTCTCTCATAATCAGAACTGGTTTTGGGACGTTAAACCCCACAAAACAACAACAACATTATCAGAGACGCAGTACAGGTGGTGAGGTCGGCAAAATTTTCGACCTCCCAGGGTTCCTTAATGAGCATAGGCATCGCACCGTACACGGGCCTCCAGCATTTCGACTCCATTGAAGTGCTGCCGCAGCAGCCAGGATTCGAGCCCAAGACCTTCTGATCAGGCAGCCGAGTGTCATAGCCGCTAGATCACCGTGGTGGTCTGTTGGGAAAAAGGACACATCACGACTGCGACAGAGGGACACAGAAAGAAGTCGACCACGGTGGTGAAGTGGTTCTGGTGCTTGACTGCTGACGAGAAAGGGTCGTGTTGTATCTCAGCCGCGGCGGTTACATTTGCGATGGAAGAAGGCGATGACTACGGAAGCCCGTGTCCTCTGCGTTATTAGTGTATGTTGGGGAATACCAGGCAGTCCAAATTTCCAGCTTGCTTGTGTATATCCATTCCATCTTTCTGAACTCAAAAGAAGCGCACATCAATACAGTAGTTGCATGCAGCCAACGAGTTCCAAGATTAGCTGTCCTACAGATTGCCTAGAATTCTAGGTAACTCTAGCTCTTCTAGCTGTCTGCGCCGCCGAGAAATGTGTCAGAGTACGATCTGCTTATTGATTGATTTGTGGGCTTTAACGTTCCAAAAACAGATCGGATTATGATAGACGCCGTAGTGGAAGACACCGGAAATTTTGACCACCTGGGCTTCTTCAGTGTGCACTGAAATCGCACAGTACACGGGCCTCAACATTTCGCCTCCATCGAAATGCAGCCGCCGCGGCCGGGATTCGATCCCGTGACCTTCGGATCAGCAGCCGAGTACCATAGCCACTAGACCACCATGGCTGCGACGATCTGCTTAGTGCAGTCTGTAAAGACACTCTCTGGATGTGACATCGATAACAACAGCGTATCACAAATCTTAGCTTCCTCAGAACACAACCGTGTTACGCAACGCGCCAAGTGTGGGCCATTCCAGAACGTCAAGAGTAAGCGCTTACGAATGTCGCGAACAATAGTCTACATTTCCAATAAGCCAATGTGCAGCTCACCGTTTGCAACATCCCGTACGCCGAGCTCTCGGGATAGAAGCTTACCTCGTGACATTTCGGTATACGCTGAAGTGTACATTCATACGATCTAGCTCTGATGAGATTTGTCAAAACCGATGTGGTCTTCGCGTCTCTGTTCTTTCTTCCTCCAGCGCCGGCGTGCTCGAAATTCGGCCGAGGCTGCTTGCGCGTGCGTGGGACGTTCCTGCGTCACACGCGTTATTCGGTCTCGTTCCTAGGCTTCTTTTCAAGGAGGCTTCTGCTAAAGCTCGCTGGCTTTGTCGCCGCGACGAATATACGAGATGTAGAGGGAAGGGCGCGCCCACGTAACTTCAAAGCCAGTCGCCCGTTCCGTATTACCCTATTTTGTTCCTTCTTCTGAAGAGTTCTTGCTCTTCCTGGTATTCGAGGTTATATTAAAGGGACAGTAAAGTGAAAAAAAATTGTCGTATTATTATAGGTTAGATTTTGACAATACCAAAAAAAAAGGGGAAAAAAACGGCAATATTGCGATGAGAAGACCCCCGGTAAAATAGGAAACGTTCAAAAACAAAAATGCGGGTGATGACGACACCGCTTTCAAGTTCCAGCGCTAGAACACGTAACGTCGTAGATATTTGATGGCGTCTGCTAAGGGCTGTAGAACTATTTATCGTTAACAAAGACCTACATTGTGTTCCAAGGAAGCCAGACACTTAACACAGGGAGTTCTCATGACATTTGATGGAGTGAATTTGGCGACAGTACGAAATAATGAAATCGGCCTTCTGATGTCATTAGGTTCCAAAGTTACGGGGCGAACTTCAAAATTAAAAACTTGACATTCAATTCCGTTTTTAATATTGAACATCATTCTAAACCGCTTCCCCTTTTGACATTAGTGTACCTTTAAGATGGTTGTGTACAATGAAATGCGGAATAGGAGGAACAGAATAATTGGAATGAAGGACGGTATTCGAGTGTTGAGAGCTTTGGGTTTTGAGGAAAACATCATGCATCATCCTGCACTATTGCGAACATTAGCCTCAATAAGAGCAAAAATGGAAAATAAGAGAAAAAGACCCACGAAACAGAGAGAGAGAGAGAGAGAGAGAGAGAGGAAGAACAGTAAATGAAGAAAGGCAGGCAGGGATGACTTGGAGAGAACGTAGAGCTTCGAGGGAAGTTCATTTCTCGGAACTTTCAGCATTCACTTCTGCGTCCGGACAACTTCTGCTCGCTGACTTCTGTCCCCACGCGCGTGTTTATTGCATCGCGGTCTGAGATAAATGAAAAATCATAAGACTCTTAGGACTGCCTTTCCCAGACCTACACGGGGCGTATGAGAAAGTTGGAAGGGGCTGCCTGGTGACTCGCTGATAGATGGTGCCAGGAGACCTCCAGGTCTTTTCTTATTTGTTTGTAAGTTCTCAAGGGCTTGAAGAAGGAAGGCGCTGTCCTTGGCCTGCATGTGAAGTGCCCCCGGAGCACTCCCTGGCAATCCGAGATCTTACACGAAGTGCGGTTTAAAATGGAAATGGAATTATGCGAGACGAATGGCAGTCGGACAAGCGTATATCTGCACGACGACAAGGATATTTGGAGGACGTCCACTTGGATGCGGAGATGATCTTAAGTGGTGCTTTATGAGGAGTACCTTAGCGCGTCCTCCAAGGCCACGTGTGGTGTTAGCTCAAGCTTTCAAGGGATAAACGTTGTGCACGTACGTCATCGTACTCATCACTGTCAGCCTATTCTAAGTCCACTGCAAGACGAAGAGGTATCTCAGCAATTTTCAGTTTGCTCTGTACGACTGCTTAGTTCTATCCTGATCAGTCCATCAGTCAATAAACAAATGAATTATTATGCGATGTTAAACTATGGTGCGCACAACGCACCGACATGATTTTCGGTTTTATTCTAACCGAATGCAAAAAAAGGCCGAGCCGCATGCGCAGCGATATATACGTCAGTAAAAGCAGAGTCCTTCAATGCTTTGAAGTACTCTGGTAAAACATTGAAGGACTCTGGTAAAAGCGACTGATTTGAATTTTAAGAGAATGTCACTTTTCCGAGAGGTTGCACGAGCATTCGCAGTGAATCAATTAACGAAGACTATGAAGATATTAATGATTAGGAGGAGAAGGAGTAAGGTGGTACCAGTTTTATCTTGGGATGCAAGATGTGTTCGTAATATATATATATATATATATATATATAGAACGAAAGGGAAGGAGGTCAAGGGCTCGCTTTATTTGCTAGAAACAAGTTAATGAAACAACAAACACTATATTTATATATCGAAAGAAGTTCTTCCTGGCTATCGGAATAAATATACGATCAGAAAGTCACAGTGACAGACATATTATTTATGATTTATTCTGACGTATGGCTGGAGAAAGGCTGGTCTCCAGCCGATACGTCAGAATAAATCCTAAATAATATGTTTCTCACCGCGACTTTCTGATCGTATATATATATATATATATATATATATAGAGAGAGAGAGAGAGAGAGAGACTCTTTATGGGAAAACAGTAATAAGTATAAAACGACATTTAACTACCATGAAGTCAGCCTTTTTCCGTACAAAGAGAACTTAGGTGGCCGTACGTCAACTTGTTACTAAGGGAAGGCGATGTCACAACATTCGCATGAGGTTCGGAGTCACTCACGGAGTACGATAACTCAAATCCACTTTGCTAAGTGACAACGACGCTTGAGCAGAGAAATGCAAATTCAGGCAAAGTCCTAGGTAGGAATGCTCTTCCAGCTCAACCGTAACACGGACAGTTCCCTGAGACGCTACAGCGATAGATTTATCGTCTCACGATTTTCGTTGGGAAACTTTTATTGCGTAAGCGAAGCATCCGTGATGACACAGCGCCACAATCTCGAAGGCTGTGTCTTAAGCCCCGGAGCGCGGCCTCGACGTCGCTATAAGCAATCGCACCAAACAAGCGTCACACATTCAGACTGCCGAGCTCCGAGTATCACAAAAGAACCTACCCCAAACTGGTTCTCCAAGTCCGCAAGAAGACGAGGCCCGCCGACGACAGGAAAGGATCCTGAAGTCAGTCTCGTATAGGAGATGCCTGTTGCTTCCTTTTTCTGAGCCCTGTTTACGTATTCATCCAGATAATCCCTCGCTGCGGTGCTTTCGCAGAGACGCGGGGCTCAGCAAGCTCAGCGTGTCTCGGGAAGTTGTGAGGAGGCAAATCCCGAGTGGCGCGTCACGCATCCGAGGCTTAGCTCGGAGTCTATCTCTGCAACCGAAGTCGTTGGGAAAGAAGCTCCGGTTGGGTCGCGCCTGGACGAGGACGAAGCGAGAATTTGTCTGTTCATCTGCGTCGCGCCACATATACCTTAGCTTTATGGTTCCGGAGAGTGTCTGCGTTCGAGGCGGCTTGCTGAGCCCTTCGGAAAGGTTTTCTTCGCGGTAACGAGAACAAACAAACAAACAAACAAACAAACAAAAAACAAACAAACAAACAAGCGAACAAGCAAACATAAAAACAAACAAGCAAGCAAGATAGAGACAGAAAGGTAAAGACAGGGACGTTAACCAGAGGACATCTCCGGTTGGCTACCCTGCACTGGGTAAGGGGAAAACGGGGAATGAAAGAGGGACAGAACATCAAACAAACAAACAAACAAACAAACAAACAAGATAGAGGCAGAAAGGCAAAGGAAAGACAGGGACGTCCCCGGTTGGCTGCCGTGAACTGGGGAAGGGGAAGACAGGGAATGAAAGAAGGACAGGACATCAAACAGACAAACAAACGATCAATCAATCAAACAAAGAAACAAACAGATTGTAGTGGGGAAGAACGAACCCACAGAATGTAGTGGGATGCTGCCTAGCCAAGAGGCGCGAGCGCACAGCGCGAGCTGTTGGTGCCGAGACTGACCGCTGCTACCGGCCGCTGCTACCGGACGCTCCTACTGGACGCGCTACTAACCGCTGCTACTGGACGCCAATAAAACCCCCTTCAAAACAAACAATTTATCAGACATCTAAGACGACCAGCAAACACGTGGCAAAGCGAACGCACTTCTGGATGACCTTCCTGCCTTTCCTCTTCCTCCTCTTCCGCTTATTGTTTACAGTGTTAGCAGTGGCAGCAGTAGTAGTAGCAGTAGTATTAGTGAGAGAAGTGGAGTACAAGTAGCAGTGAGTAGTAGCCTAAATAATTATTCAGGAGTACTCTCAGGGAAACTGACTGTTTGGTCCAGGGGATGCAGTATAAGTTGCTGTAAGTTTGGATACATAGAGCTGCAAGAGCAATCAGCGCGTTTTGACGAATAAAATTCACTTCTTGAAATACAATACGGAGGGTGGGGCGGGACACGCAAATGAGGTCTGGTGGTTTACTGTTACCTTGTAAAACAGAAGCGCCAATCTATAGAGTTTACGAGTCTTGTCCTAACAGGCCGTAACGAGGAAACCCGAGAAGCAGCGAGGTACTTCTAAATGAGCGAAGGCAAAAAAGAAAAAAAAATCATGGCCTGGGCGTATGGAGCAGAAAGTTGGTATTGAATGACGCCCTAATTTAGCTGATGCTATGGTTGAGGTTGCTCATCCTCCGTAATATATAGCTCAGCGACTGGGTTGTTGGCTCCCGAATAGTAGAGGTCGTGGGATCGAATCTCTGCCACGGCAGCCATATTTCGACAGTGGTGAAATGAAAACAAACGCACCCGTTTGTTTAGATTTAAGTGCAAATTAAAGAACACCAGGCGGTGGAAATTACTCCGAAACCCAATACTACGGGGCACGCCGCGTAATCGCATCGTGGTTTAGGCACACAAAAATCCGTCAATTACTACTACTACTACTACTACCACTACTACTACTACTACAACTACTACTACTACTACTACTACTACTACATCCCAAAAATTGACCAGAATCAGTTTCTTGTCCTTATGCCGACAATATTCTAGAAAACGAAATGTTTTTCGCCGTCGTATGAAGAAGATCATTTTGCAAAATCAAATAATTTTTTTTTTGTGAGCGTAAAGGCAAACTCCGGCGATTTTTTTCAGCATGTCAAGGTAATTGCGATTCTATGTTACTGAGGCGCTTCTGTCGCACTCATGATAGTGGAAATGCTCATAAAATGCGAAGATAATTTATAATGAGCAAAAAGAAAAAGCGCGAGACAAACTGTAATCCAAACCCAGCAGTGACGTCAAATCAGTCAGCCCGCCTTTCGCATGGTTCGACAGCGCATGCGCCCTTCCCCTGGCGGTAGTGTCGCGTATCTTCGTGGCGCGCGAAGATCTCGGAGGCCATGGTATGATACCGGTGCGCTTCTGTAGCTGTACCGATGATGACGTCAACGCACAGTGTGGCCAATAATTGTAGGAAGCCACGTGGGCGGTTTGAAGTAATCAGTAAAAAATTAATTCCAAGCAAGCTGCCCATCTCTCGATACTGTAATCTTGCGCAATTGACGGAAGTGAGCCAAGGAACGTACCCTGCGATCATTATTGAGATCTACTGATCTCGAAAAAAATCGATGGAGTTCACCATTAAACGCGTAGCCTTCAGAGAAAACGTGGTTATGTGAAAACATGGCCACGTCCAACGGCTCAGGGCCTCAGCGCGGCCCAGGCCAATGGCGAGCAGCGAAACCGAACAAAATAAAAAAAACCGAATTTGTTCGCAAGTAACGATCTCCTAAACCTGTTCCAGGTTTTTTTCATTTCTCCCTATTTCTTTCCGGTTAGAAAGAAAGTCGCTAGGATTACCTTTGTACGGGCATGCAAGTGTCCGTCGATAAAATCTCCCCCCCCTCCCCCCATCTCTTCCATGGCCTCGCAATGTGAGAAAGCACTCGTCTTAATTTACGGGGCACGCAAGAAGGAATATGCATGGGCTCAGAGGTCCCTTTTGCTTTTAACGCACACGCTGCTATCTCCGGGATGAGTTTTCACTCAGCTGCATGCCTACGTTTTCTCGTGATCACCTCATCTCTAATTCAGTCGCATGCAAATTGAGTTCCGCGCCGTCCCACGCCTGTAATGTGGGTGGAGATTATTCAGTGCCCCTTGTTCCGTTCGACGCGCGAAACAACTGGCTCCTTTCCATTGGTCGTTGTTAAAGTGCTCACTGTAGAGGGCGCCACCTTTTGCGCCCTGGAGGCGTAGGTGTAGCCATGTAAGTACTGGCGTCTTGCATGCGTAGGCAGGCATGTCGCTGCAAGCGAAGATATCGTTTGATAGATGCGGTTTGATGATACTGACGCAGTCTTGTAGAAACGTTTCTTGAAGCTGACGACTGCAGTTGTTCATACCAATCAATCAATCAATCAATCAATCAATCAATCAATCAATCAATCAATCAATCAACTTTTATTTCTTATTGAGAAATATTGGGGTAATGGAAAGAAAGCCGCAGTACTGCTGCTTGACGAAGCTCCGGCCCCCTACAAAGTCCCGCAGCAACATGAGCCATGTACAAGAAATGATTGTGCTGGAAATAAAACACATTTGAACTGACTTCCCTATGACAGGAAGAGGCAAAATATATATAGATAGATAGATACAGATCTATCTATCTATCTATCTATCTATCTATCTATCTATCTATCTATCTATCTATCTATCTATCTATCTATCTATCTATCTATCTATCTGTTAAAGCTCTAATCAGTCAATCAGTTACTCAAAACAACCCGAATCAATCAAATATTCTTTCACATACTCAGTAAATCGGTCAGCCTGTTATACTTTCTTCACTAAGGTAATTAGTGAAATAATCAATAGATCGACAAAACTCTACAACGAGCTTTCCCGTTCAGGGTTGTACGTTCATTTCCCAGCAGCCGACATTACTGTTGGCCTTCACATCGGAGTCCAGTATCTCCCGGGCGCGGCTCCTGCATTTCGATTGGAGGCGAATTGTCGAGGCCGTATTGGGCGATGTAAGTGTATGTTAAAGAACCCCCAGGTGGCCAAAATTTCCGCAGCCCTCCACTACGGCGTCTCTCAATCATCGCACGTTCAGTTCTTTTTCACAATCTATACCATCATTCAACCCTCCGCAATGATTTCATTTTTCAGCCACAATACGTATCGCCTCGTATCGTCCATCGTTATAAGGTTGGTCTCGAATCATGTCACACTAAAACTTTTTTGCAGTCATTTTTTCTTCGGTCATCCAAGGAATGGAACCACCTTCCTGACATAATCGTATCCACGATAACCGAATGTTTCGATTGTCTTTAGCTAACATTGTATAATCGAAGCATTTTTCTTACTATATGTTTGTAACCTAAGTTCACTTGTACTGACCGCTCATCATGTTCATTTGCTGTAACCCAATCCCCTCTTTAATGCCTTTGGCCCTGAGGGTAATAAATAAATAAATAAATAAATAAATAAATAAATAAATAAATAAATAAATAAATAAATATGTTTGGGAATAAAAATCCCAGAAAGTATTGTTGTTGCCGTTCAGTACGAACCAGTGAAATTCGTTCCACACGATCTCTTCAGAAGGGCATAGCTTTATCGTTGCTTAGAGACGCAGTAACGCGTTCATCGACGCCTCTGGTGCGAAACCCTATATGTTTTCTGTATGTAATCGGCGCACTTTCTATAGAGGCGAGAAAAAATAATGTTAAAAGTTAAAAGACAGAATGCGTTGCAAAACTGACGATTTGGTGATGTTGAAACATTAGAGGCGATGTGATAACAACGTCGCAGCAGGGATGAGTGACAAATCTCAATCAATAAAGAAATTGCGTCACGAATTTCATAAATCCGCCCTCTAATAGGCGTGGCGAAAGCTTGTCTTTGCTTCCAGAGCGAGGACGAACAAAAACGCAGTGAAGTCATAAAGAGAGCCTGACAGCGTCGCACAACGTGGCTTCAAGATTACGTTACTTGTTTTATCTTCCATAAGCTTTTCGCTCTTTTTTTAGCGCTTTCATGTCGTTTAGAATTTTCGTAGACACTATTTCTCCCGTATGACAGGTCATTGTTCCCTTAGGCTTAACTACCAAGGCTATCGACCGTTCAATCTTTGTGTCTCCTTGTACAGGAATGTGAGTGCGGGTAGTTTTGTTTTTCTGTGTTTGCGTACGTGCCTAATAAATCTCGAATTTCTGCAGAGCTGCCTCTAACATACAGCTCGCCTTGCCAATATTTGTACATCTACGTAAAATATTTACACATCTCAATATATGTTTTCGAATATCAACAAGAAATCTATGCACACCTCAACACAAAGTTTTGCACATCACCCTCCAGACCCATGCCCCCTCCCCACCTCCCTTTTTTTCTTTAAAACAAAGTTGGGCAAATAACTCATTGGATTGCCACACTGCGGCTGTAACAGATGACAGATAAGCTCGCAATCAGAGAGCCATTATTAGCCAACTTTATCCAACAATAATGATCCAGCGTCTGTAAACCATAGTAAGCAATGACCATTATTTAACTACGCCATCAGCACCAGTGTTAAATGCGGTCACGAATATTTATCGCATTTCGCTATAAAATGCAGATGGAAGACGACCAGAAATATATTGCCTTTAAGAGAAGTTAGATACACTGAAGTGTCTTAAGTACATTGAATTCGAAAGCACTAGTACAGCAGCTGGCGTGTGACGATTCCATCGACTTTCGTTAACGTTTAATTAGTACTTTTCGTCGACACTGACGTCATGTTATGTCCTCATTAAGACGGCATCACTGATTGCTTCATGGTGTCATTTCTTGGTCACGTCAGCATTGTCGTCATCGGGTGACAACTTCTACGCTAGCCGTGTAGACGCTGGCGCTTTCGCTTCCCGCGACATGCAGTCCTCCATAAGTAAAAGAAATACCAAGGCTGATACCTCATATACCCATCTATAAGCATTGGCGAGAACTTGAAGGGAACCTGCCACACTTTTTTTAACATAGTAGCTTGTGTCGATTCTCGATCATTGTCCTCGTTTATCGCGCATACCTATCAGAATGTTTCACATTGTGTTTATTCGTTGAATTCAAAACGACCAGATAAAGCATTGCAAATGATCTTGCAGAATCATGAGATCAACCAATGTTATTTCTGCATTAATCGACGTAGTCCGTGCCCTCAGTGACGTCATTTATCATTTATTGAAAGGGAAGAAGGTGCTTGCCAGCCGTGTTTGAAACTAAACTATAAATTCCATGACTCTTTCGTTGCCATATATATTTGGCTGACATGTTTTCAGAAGCCTCCCCTACTGATCGACACTATTTTATGACATTCTCCGAAAGGTGTTGCATGGTCCCTCTAAGTTCAAGGGCCAGCTGTCAGGGATACTTGCTTTGTTATCAACGCCATAGCGTTAAAGATCTTGTTTTGAAGAAATTCCGGTGTCGGCGCCGGCATTGTTGGCTATGAGCGGAAATTCATTGTTGTCCATGAGCGAAAATTTGAGGTAGATGTAAAGAAAGAAATTTACGACTGAGCAGGCATACAACATGCGACCCTTCACTCCAGAGCGTGATTCGCCGCAAGCATGTTTAATCAATCCAAAATCTTTAAGATATGTCGACGATGCCGTTAAGTGGCGACAGGTGCCGTGTTTCGCAAAAACTTTGAATAAAGTTAACACTGCAAGCGTAAAGAAAAAAATCACGGGAAACGTCGACATAAGACCGTCTCGCCTAAATGGAACAGTGATTGTCTCAAAACGAGTGCCGCGACATCTCTTGAGACAGTGAACTGAACGCTCTCGCTGACGGCACCGATTTCAGAAATCGTAAGCACAAGGAACAAAAAAACAAAAACAAGCACACCAGGAAGAAAGGACTAAATATCAAAGGTACAGTGGCGACTAGAGCGAGGAGCTTTAACGCTGCAGCTCGAATTCGCGTTGAGAACTTTCATTTCCCGAGCTGTCAGTCAGGATTATAAAAGCGCGTCTCCCTGAATCTCCTCTCGACACTACCGTAAAAAAAAAAGGCCCACGTGCCGACGATGCACTTTCAGTGGCCCGAGGGGAATTTCGAAGAGTGCGTTCTCGAATTGGGACGAAGCGAGGAAGGACAGGGGGAACGGAGTAAAATGGAAGGGATTGTAAACAGAATCAGAAAAGATAGAGAGGGCATTCTTCGTGTGCCGGAGCGGTGAAATCGATACAAAAGATACATATGCGCATTGAGAACTCTGAGATGCCGAAGTGTCTATCTCCTTGACCTCTGAGATTTCAGATTCCTCCCCCTCCTTCCCGCCTTATTTTTCCGTGACCCCCCTGGGTCAACAGACTGGGTTCTGCGTGCTCTCAGGTTACAGCTCGCTTTCTAAAGCGCCGACACGTGGCTCGGATTTCGTAACAGTAGCGTTGGCAGCAGCTTCATCTTACTTCCACTGCCTCCGTGTTTGTTATGTGATCGTGTTTCTTTGTTTTCTCAGTGGTGCAATCTGATAGCGTCCTTCCTCACCATGAGTTCACGGAATCCGTTGGCATTAGGAATGCCCATGTAGGACGAGACCTCCGTGCAGAATCAGCTCCGGTGGGGGTCAGCTGAATGATGCGTAAACGTCCGCTACTAAGAACCTGCTGTTTTGATGGCGTATGATGCTCCGATGAGGGGAGTAGTGCGTTCTTTGTTCCCGATGACGTCTGGTATTGACGCGATTGCTCTGCCTTGCGGCCTTTCCATTGTTGCCAGGCGACACCGGCACAGCATCGTTTAACTTCCTTCTAGCGTTCGTCCAGCGTCCATAAAGTGTCGTCGGCACTAAATTTTCTTGAGGTTGAAACCTTTCCGAGGTACGTAATGCCCCATGTTGGCTTTAGATGTCCTAAATTATTTAATATAGTGAATTCCACTGGCGGATCTGGAGCAAGTTTGTTTGCTCCGCGGCCGAGAATTTGAATTCCACTGGCGGATCCCGAGCAAGTTCGCATGTTCCACTGGGCGATTTGGAGCAACTTGCTCCGCGACGGAGCGCTCCGCGTTGATCCGTCTCGTAGAGCCGGATTCTGCCGGAACTCCAGCTATACGGTGTCGTCATTTCCGGATCAGCCGAGCACGGCGTTTTTTTTTTTTTTGGCACTGTCTGATAATGGCATGGGCGTTTGTTTACACATTTTGGAATGGCATCGTTCGACCCTATAAGCTTTCCTTCTAGGCGTATATCGTGTTTCAGTTGTAATGGCGTTCTGCAAGGGTGGGGTATGTACCGCAGTGCGTAAGACACTACGCTTTGAATCGTAGCGCCTTTAGTTGGAAACAAATCAGACAAATTATGAATTGCTTTTTGCATTTATTTCTTCACGGCATTTAGCCTGACAGGACACATCATCAAACAGACTTCGGTTGAGTCCGCAAAGAAATAGGCAAAGTCGTCAGAATGGACTCTCCTGGCCCTGCCTTCTTTTCTTTGGCTGCCTTGTTCTTTTCTGCTTTCGAAATATTAGTGGCCTTTTGATTTCAAAATCATGTATAATTTGGCCCAACAAGCAGATTTTATGTAATCCACCATATGGAAACACTAGGCATGTGAAGGTCGCACGTAAAGTGCTCAACGAATCGAAGCGCGTTACTCGGAGCGCGTGTTGGTCGGCAGATTTTGTGCTCCTTGAGCGTTCTTTGTGACCACAGGGAGACCAAACAGTGTCTCAGAAGGTCTCTCGCTTTCATCGAGTACAGTTCATGGTATCCAGTTTTGTATCAAGAGCGTCATCACGAGGGAAACCGGTAGAGGCGTACATATACTTATGCCTTGGGCTCCAATTTCCTTCATTCGGGGTCACCCGACACGGTGGTCAGGTGGTTATGGTGACTGACAGCTGACCGGAAAGACGTGAGTTCGACTCCAGCCGCGACCGTTGCATTTTCGATTAAAGTGAAAACGGTAGAGGCCCGTGTACTGTGCGCTGTGAACACCCGTTAAGAGAACTCAACGGGGTCAACATTTCCATAGCCTTACACTACGGTGTACCTCATGATTTCATGGTGACTTTGGTACGTAAATACCAAGCAATTATTATTTATTCAGGGCACCTCGTGTCATTATGTCACTAAGTGCCACGTTTAAAAAGGTCGGTGGTCCCAGTGCAAAACGGTCACGCAGAAAACACCGACAGCTGTGCGCTCCGAGTATCGCGTCTTATTCGCTGAGCACTGTCCAAATGAAGATACGTATGTCAAGTCTTATGCCAGTTTTCCAGGAAAATATTATTACTATTTTTGTTGCTGCATCCGGAGCATTGTTGTTTAATTGTGTCCCATTCTAGGCGCAGCTCTAGAGAGGTGAATCGATATCAACAGCACCAGCCACGCTTCGCAATAAAGAACTGTCAGCTTTCGTCTTACCTTTCGAATTTGTATTTTTCTTTTCTTGTGGTGTTCTTTTCGTTTCTGGTCGGGCTGCAACATAGCGGGTCATTTAAGCTAATACAGCGTATACCATTATGCAAAAGTCTGTTAGAAAGCTTACACAGATCTGTATAATAACATGCAAATGCGAAACGAACTGCATCTAATGTTAGCGTAATTAACAAACAAAAGGAAAAAAATATCTTAGTACCTATTCAGCGCAAGCCGGGGAATAGTGGTTACGTATTTGTAGAAACAAAAAAAAGAAGGGGGGGGGGGGGGAGGTGTTGTGGAGCGTCATGGCACTGTTTCTGTGAAAACGCGTTTTCATTCATTTCTTACGCTGTAATATTTCCGAACCTATTGCAGCTAAAGGAAAGATTATATGAGCCTTGAGTTGCTCCACTGAAGCTTTATCGTACTCCCGAAGAATTTCCCCAACCGACGCACAGACGCCAAGATAAAACACGCAGCCTTTCGAGTTGCAGTCACTTTTCTAAAACGCAGTACGCTCCTAAAGCTGAGGCTTGCGGCACACTATCGACGAGAAGGTGTTTAAATATGGATGCTGTGCGTTTTGAATATCATTATTGCCACCTATGCGTTTACATTTAATGATGATAACTTCGCAGGCTCATTTCCATACACATAGCCTGCCGCGCTTTATATATATAGACAACTAACAAAACAGAAAATAATGATTTGAGCGGTGTTTATCCCATTTCGGTCGACGGTAAAGAATAATGGATGATAAGTGTGGCGTCGGAATAGGGATGTTTTTTAATATAAACGCGCTTTTGAGATGGGGGCAGGTGTTTCGAGCCCGATAAAGCCATCGATTGTTTCCCTCAGTTTGAATACGTGAAAGCCGCAGCACTTCAAAACTAGAGTGGCTTCAACTTTCGGGTGTGCCCTCGTTTTTGGCGCGGAATTCTAAAACTCGGCGAATATGCGTGGCGGGGCTCAGATTTTGGGGGAAGAAAAACTGGGATTTTTTTTTTTTTTTTTTGCGCGATTTACTAAAGTGAGCTCTGGCGCTAGCGTCTGTGGCGCGAGTCGACGGCGTGCGCCAATCATTTGCATGCCGTTACGTGTGCTTGTGACTTTTGCTGCATGATGGTTTTCATGACTTTGTGAAAGTTGACTAGAAGATACGTCGAAAGGCAGCGTGGCAGAGAGAGACAGAGAAATAAGGAAGGGAAGGCAGGGATGTTAACTAGTCAGGAGGTCGGTTTGCTACCCTACGCTGGGGGATGGGAAAAGGGGAAGAAAATTAAAGAGAAGGAGAGGGGGGGGGACGCCAACAGGACAGTCCTATATAATATCACAGGCGCTCGGTAAGGCCAGATGTTTTTAGATGTTTTAGAAATTTGAGAAAAATAGACTTCCTATGACCGAGTCCTTCAAATAGCTCGACGATCGTCCACTCAGTGAACAGACAATCTTGGAATACCGTCCTCACCGACCAACGGCTCTGAAGGCAATGAAAGCGCTTAGGGCTTTCTAAAAAAAAAGGAGCGTGGGAGCTCATTGTATCCACTTGGGTATCAAGAGTGAAATCTCGATGGAAGAAGCGATAGAGGTACCACGGTAGAAAAGCGTTGCGTGGTAGCTTTAGTATCATACGTAATATCTGCAATGATACCAAGTCGCCGTAAAGATGACAGAAATTGCTACACTTACACGTACTCTCTTGATGAGGTACTTCGTTTGCGATGAATGGTAGCCACCACGCTGTCCAGTGCCTGTAAGTGCACTACGACTGATACGTTCGCACGCATTGTTTAACTAGGTGCTAAGGTTATTCTTGTGGTAGATTAAGGCATTACTCAAAAAGACACGCAAGAATTTCGCGATCGTGGGTAGGAAGACAATTAGGTGTACGTTTACCCTTTGACGTCGCTGTCGCATTGCGTACATGTACACGCGGCTGCTTTGTTACGTCTTCCCCGCCCTTTCTCAGTCCTTGATTGTAAACACACCTGGTACGCATGCCGGAACTCTGGTATTACGCTGTTGCTCAAAGTTCCTTTCGTTCCAGAGTCCCGACCATGGAACATTGTGATACGTTTCAAAGGGACCTTCATCGCCCCTTTGCAAGCAGCCCAAAACTCTGGCTTCCAATACATTCCGGTCATTTTCACTTTTGGGTTCATAAGCTCAAATCCCTCATACGTTTCGCGCACAAAGCTATAGCAGGGGTTCTTTCCAAGGGTGTTTCACAAATTAGTTGCTCTTTCGCTGCCTGAATATTGTGTGTTTGTGTAGTTGCCGCTTTTCCCGGTCCTAACGAGATTACGAAGGTCACACGGGAATTGGAGTGGCACGCCGAATGCAGAACCAAATGAAGGGAGTTCACTACCGACGGTATTATTGCCTCGATAACGCCGTTAGTGATACATTCGTTCCGCATGCTGTAGCAATTAGGCGGTTGGGGAGAGGCAGCGACGGTTATTGCAGGTTCGCAGGCGAACTATAGGATGTGCCCTTGAGATTTGTGATCCAGACGACGTAATTAATTACACGGTCGACGCAGAGTCATCCCGTTCGCGAAGCCATACACCTAGTTACGTCACTAATTCCCTGATACGCGTCACTAATTAGAGTTGCTTCGCGAAACAACGGACGGGCGTAGGACGAGGTGGCATTGATTTTGCTCCGACAGTTTACGTAAGCTTTGTCCTTTGGGTCAGTCGCATGCAGATTCGAAGCGCCCAGTCGGTTTCTTTTTCATTACACTGGCATGACTTCTTATTACGCGCTAGGCCCCTCCACGATGATCTAGTGGCTACGGTACTCGGCTGCTGATCCGATGGTAGCGGGATCGAATTTCGGCCGCGGCTTCTGCATTTCGATGGAGGAGAAATGTTGAGGCCCGTGTACTGTGCGATGTCAGTGCACGTTAAGGAACCGTCGAAATTTCCGGAGCCCTCCCTCACGGCGTCTCTCATAATCACTGCATGGTTTTGGGACGTCATGCCTCAGAAACCAATTAGAATCAAATCGCCAGAATCACGATTTCGCATAGCTTATGCACCAGAAATCTCAACATCGTCCGATGTGGGCCCCGTATCTCGGATCTCCGTACTGCGTAATCTCCTTATTTAACTGTCTTTTTTTTTCTTTAAAACAACTTTGATCTTTGTCCGGGGCACGATATCAGACCCGAGGCCTCTAGGCCACCTAATATTTGGGCATTTTTCATCTGGAATAGATCTCGCTTCGACACGTCTATCTATGGCGCTGTCGAGGCGGAAGCAACGCAACCTACGCAACATTGGTCTCGTCGAAGTCACTTGGATACTCCCTCCATATAGTCGGCGTCCTGGTTACATGTCTTTCATGGCACGTTGTTTGGGTCGAGTCACTTTCAACGGAGTAACACATTGTCTTTGCGAAATCTTCCACAGGAATTCTGCATTGATTCCATGGATTCTTGTTTCACCAAGCTGAAGCTTTGCTAAGAAGTGAACTGCAATTTTTTTTTCAAGAAACCGTTCTCGCCTGAAACCGAAGCATTTTACCTTAGTAGAGAGCTTGGACCGTTAAAATTTTACTTGTTTACGTCACAAGCATTACAGGAGGGGAGGGAAAGAAAATAGCATATGGTGCGGTAGCGTAGCAACTAAAAGCAACGTAAGAGCAAATCATATACATACTATAGCCGAACATCTTTTTCATATTGTCTCATACTTTGACGCATGCATTTGCGCATGCATATTTTAGAGGGATACTCAAGCTAACCACTAAAATGATTTAAACTTATGGATTATTCATGGGTTACTTCACTGCCAATAATTCGCCGTTTTGTGTTCAATATTAGAAGAGAAATCAAGACGAAGTTTTCAGCTTAGTTCCAGCCTTGAATTCCGTGCCATAACTTTGAGGACGTGACGTCACAAACCCCTTCCTTCTTTACGTTTCCTCGCCCAATTGGCTCAGTGAAACTGTCCGAAACACGCCATGTTAAGCCTAATTTTTTTTCTTAGAACGCAATGTAAATCTCCTTTAGCTATAAATAGTTATGTAGAACTTAGTAGACGCTGCTGAAAATGTATGACGTAACGAGTATTACTGCGGAAACTTCCCTCCAGGCGTCGCCACGTTATTTTGCTTTTGCGAAATTCCTAGCTTAAACAAGCGTCTTCTCTTAATCGCGAGAGTGGTGGTTTTGGTAATGTGAAAAAGTAATTTGCTCATAGGAGAAAAATCGTAATTAAATTTAGTGCCCCATTAGGTTTATGGATTCATTGACGGAGCACCATATAGTGAAACGTTACGCCCGGCCGTTTCAATAATTACTAAGCTTTCGTAAGTCTCATATGGAAATATGCGGAAAGTATAAGACAAATATATGAAATACGTACGGACTTTTTATGAAAACATATGTAATTAATGGAATAAATAACGGAACGTTTCAGTAGCGTCGGAAAGCACGAACAGCGCTCGTCCATTGTTGCTCCTTTGCGTTAAGTGTTTCTGCCGTTTCCCGCACTTGTTCCTAATAAGCAGATATTTCGTACGCCCATTGATACAGCGGAATTCTCTTTACAGCGCCACACAGAATACAAAGTCTTGGTTTAGTCATTTACTGCGGCCCCCTCCACGGTGGTCTAGTGACTATGGCGCTCGGCTGCTGATCCGAAGGTCGCGGGATCGAATCCCGGCCGCGGCGGCTGCATTTCGATGTAGGCGAAATGTTGAGGCCCGTGTACTGTGTGATGTCTGTGCACGGGAACCCCAGGTAGTCGAAATTTCCGGCGACCTCCACTACGGTGTCTCTCATAATCAGAGCTGGTTTTGGGACGTTAAACCCCACAAATTAATTAATCAATTTACTGCGGCTCTTAGTTGCCGCGAGAAGTGCGCTACTGCCAGCTAAAGTGGATGGCACGAAGAAACTTTCCTTGTGACGCAAAAAAAAAACAAGAAAAAACGAGAACATCTTTCCTCAATGTTGAATCCGAGAACGAATGATTTCATAAACAGCTGTTGGCGGCTTGGCTGACGCGCGCGAAACAGCACAACCCGCACAGCAGGGGGTCACCGGGAGTGGCAGAGAAGCCGCCGATGACGTATGTACCGACGTCATCAGAGCACACCCCTTCCGATGTGACGATGCGTGCGGTTGCTATTCTGAGGAACAGGGGAGACACGCCTTATTTTGGGGGGAGAATAACCTTCCGGGGAAACTCGATGGCGTGACTCAGCCCGAACGCCATTAGCTGCAGCCTGCGCCCGAGTAGAGCTCACCTGTTGATTGACCTCACCGCGTTGGGTCCGCGCACGCAAATACAGCGACTGCTGGTAAAAAAAGAAAAGGGATGCAAATCGGGATGCTTCATTCGAGGCCATTGTTAATTATGGGATTGACCCGAAGAAGGATTCTAGGTATTTCCTTTTCCTATCAGGGAAACCGGGACTCGAGGCATCTTGACGAGAACACGCCCTCAGTGGAAGGTGAGTTGCCTTAATTGCCACATGGGGGCTGGTAGGATTTAGAAGCACGGCTTGGCTTGATTGTCTGGGTAGCTTCGAGTAGTTTCTGGAGCGTCGAAATGCGCTGTTGATCCTTTCGGGATGGGAAAGTTCAGAGAGGATAGCATAGGGAGGCGAAAAAGCGGAATGAGTCGCCTAGCTATTCCAGGGCACTCGGATGCGGAGCGACACTAAATATTGAAATGAACTAAGAAAAGGAAAAAGAGAGAAACGGGTAACCGAATCGCCCATGTCAACAAGCGAAGGATAAATGTAAGAGCATGCGAAAAACAAAAGTGGCGCCAAAGCAAGAAAGGCAAGAAAATATTCACAAGTATTCAATGAACTTGCTTGAGTGCGTGGAGCGAAGATCTTTCTTCAATGTTTGCTCATTCAATGCTCACTTTATTGTGACACTCTGGTCACTGCGTTTCTATGCAGCGGTGACTGTCATGCAATGTGTGTATTTACACACCGCACATTCTGCGCTATCGTCGTCAAGCAGTGTGTCATGACATTCATGTGCAAAGGGAGAAGTGAGCCGTGCTGCGTATAAAGCCACGCACCATTCACGCTGAAATTTCGACGGCAGTTCCTGCGGATGCCCCGTTCAAGCCATCGATGCGGTTAAGTCATAGGATGACGGCGTCGTTTATGTTCGGGCAGAAATATTTCAATCAAAAAATGACTTAAGACTGCAGCCCTTATTCGGTCGCTGCATCCCTAGCCTTTACCACCAGCGTTTTTTTTTCAAAATTACTATAGCATGCTACTGTGTATACTCAACAAGTATTTCACGATGTCGACATGCACCGCCAAAGACTTGACGGACGAGAAAGGACGACTAACGAAGCGTTAATCAGGGGTCGATGCACTATCTAGGCAGACAAACCACAAAGTATGCAGAATTGCGTGGACAGGGATACGTTCCAGAGAGCCATGGTCCGCATGCTCTCCAAGGCATTATGTGCTCATGACCTAACCGTATGTGTTCACAAGAGACAAGCGCTGCTTTGGGAACCCGCATGAATGCCGCATAAGTGATGCGGAAAAAATCAAATCCTGAAGTCGTGAACGCGGACTGTTACACAAAGCTGCAGAGAGGGCAAGGTGGGCTGTTTGACGAGAGTACAGAGAAGTTTCCGATAATTCAAAATAGAAGCGAGATAACCAAATGTAATTGTACGTACTGAGTGATTTTGCTTACGCTTTGCATCACAATTGAATGGTCGGGTTTTGACATATGGACGCCAAATGAGCACATGGTAGTGCATGCGGAGAAAGTCGAAGATTAGGTCATCGTGCTTCTTTGTATCATTCCTTAGCTCGTCCGCAGTCTTCGGCCTTCAGGATGCTCCAAACGGGGTCTTTCCCTTCGCGAGGCAGGTTTAGTAACTTCTCGCCCAATGTTGAACCACATTGTCCGAACTGCGGAGAGGCTTACTGCTCACTAGCTCACATGCTCTGGCAATGTCCTGCGTTACGTGACACAGAGTTCAGCAAAGAAGAGGACTGGGAGGAAGCCCTGAGAAGCGGCGACCTTTCGGTTCAACTTCGGGCTGTCCAGAGAGCCTGCGAGAGGGCGGAGGGCCACGGTCTTCCTGTCCCTGCGTGGGAGCGGCCCGCAACTGCTACAGGATCCCCCTTAAAGGGGACGTCCAACTGCAGTTTTTCAGGACAAAAATAAAGTTCTGTGCCTGCCTGCCTGCCTTAGCTGTGCTCACTAACACGGCAATGGATGGCACCCCACAACTGCGCTGTTTTTTTTTCTCGAACTAAGTTAGGTTTATTGGCATAATGCCGCAGGCGAATACAAGCTATTTTTGGCTATGTGGGGCCCTCCAAGCTGCGCCTGAAGAAAACAAGGCGTATTATCGTAAAACAACGCGTAAAACGACGAGTAGAGAGGGACGCATATGAGTTGGGAGTGTAACGGGCAAGGTATACAGCTGGCTACATTAGGCTCGGGAATCGGAAAAGGGAATAAAAAAAAAGAAAAAAAGATTGAGGGCGTTTATGCTTCGTATTTAAGAGTAGGACGCGGTAGGTCGGCGAGTGTCATCTAGAGGACGTTTACGCAAATGGCCTATTCGAGCTAACACCTCCTCTAACAGGTGGCGCTGCCGAGGAGCTCCGGGGTTTCAATGGTAAAATTGGTGGAAAACGGGCTTATATTGCATCTGAAATTTCTCATACACTGAAATTGCAGTACGAGCTATCATGCGTGTAGGTTGTAGGTAAGTTGAGTTTTACCATTTTGCTCACAGATTTTATTTTGACCAACTTATTTTTGTTCACTAACGCACCTGTGCCATTGCAGAGGCCCTACGTAATCGAGGTGGTTCGGGATAATTTTTTGCGCCATAGTGATAATGCCATTGCTAATGAAGGAAAAACGCACGCACGTTCTCATTTCTATTTTTTTTTCGTTCTACTGACAATGCGCAGACGCTAGCTGTGATGCGGGACCCCCACAGCGACGTTGTTTCCTGAGGTCCCGCTCTTCGGGCTCCGGAGCCGCTGGTGCCGGCGCCCGCAACCAGGCACCAGGGCGCACGGCACGCCCCACCGTCGAGTGCGCGGAGAGTAGTAGCGAAGAAGACGAAGAAGACGACGACGATGACGATGAAGAGTACGACGATGATGAGTACGGTGAGTATTCGCTCTACATAGGTATTGACTTCCTACAAGGAAATCATTAACCTGTATAAAAAGGATGAGAGACTATACCCAGTACCGCATAAAAGCCTTACGAGAGCAAAGGCCGCAATCTTCCGCCGTACTCATACTAACACTCTTACCACTGCGTATCCCTTCGCGATATTCCCACGCGGCGAGGTTGACCACATATGGCAAAATTTCGATGGAAATGCCATGTCTAACCAATGCCACATGCTCCGAGATTGCGAGGGCCATGCCCCACCCAGACAACTGCTGCCGGCTCCTTCAGAAACATGGAAGACCCTAACACGGTCGCCCAGGAGCGATTATAAAACGCTACCAGTGCGTATGCGGATAAGGTCGCCGTGTACAAGAGGTTATCTAAGTTCACAGCCTTGATTCCTCTTTAAATAAAGTTGTTTACTTCTACCAGAGCGACTGGAGTGTTTGGCTGTTGTCCGTAGCCTGTAGTCATGAAATAGGGTGAGGAGTGCGGGCGCGAAGAAAAGAGGGGCGCAGTCACTATGCTGGCGGGGTCCGTCATTTTAGCAGTAACTCTATTGTGACGTGGCGCTGACATGGAGCAGACTCTGAAGTTGCGAAGGCGCAGTTTTAAGCTCGAAGAACTTCAGGGGCCCGGACTGTCAGCGTCTCACGTCGGGCTCACGCTCAGAAAGCAGCAGTTTAAAACGGGCCCAATACACGTGTGCTAATAGCTGGCCAAAACCGGCTAGCATGGATTCGGATTAAGAGTGGTTAAACATAAGCGAGAGTGGTGTAATAACATAAAGGTTACACACGAAGGGTAATTAATTGCATAATAGCATTAAAATAATTGAAAACAATTCAAAGAGGCCGACGAGAAACACAACAGAAACACAGGGGGAACCAGGGCGAATCTCTGCGCCGTACGCTGTAAAACTTTCACTGCAGTGGAACTTGCTGGTTTCAATTCTCTGCTTCATATGCTGTTGTAAATGAACGGAATTTTTCGCAGTATTCTTAGTGCCTGCCTTAGATATAATTCATAGACGCCGGTGGTTTCCTCACGTCATTGGGACACGACTTAAGGCGAAAGCGTGCCTACTGCGTTCGCTAGTTAGCCATTTTCACAGCCATCGTCGTCAACAATGGGCAGATCAAATAAACAGGTATTTAAGGACGTAAAAAGAAGCTTTACGAGTGAGTGAGCGAAACGTGTAACCTTTAGGTTACTAAGGCCACGAAGCAGTAATGACTGCAGCGTTTATGTAGGTTCTACGTGTATGTCAACGTAGGTTATATACTTAGGTTCTGTATGGCATAGTGTTGATTATCGTTACCCAGAGCGAAAAGAGGCGCTGAAACGCTGTTATGTTCATGGGAATACTAGAATGTGTGGAATTCGAATTAGCATCGTTTACGAAAGGCTAGCTTTTATTTAGCTTTGAGAAGTTCAGCTCTCATGCTCGGTTTCCTGAAACGTAAAAATTACACCATCTACCGCTAAAGGGGGCCATGAGGCGATGCGAAGCAGCACGGGGGGTGCACACCGCGTTTGCATCGGTTTGACGCCAGCAGACGCTGCCTGCGTAAGCGTTGTCTCTCGCGGGCGAGGGCGCGTTCTCGTTCCTTGCGAGCTGGTAAAGCGTTCATCGAAGAAAGGGCGTTTCCGTAGTCAACGCGCAGAGGAGCTGTGTGAGGAGGTGTGTGGAGAGATGTGCGGAGAGGGTTTGCGCATGCGCAGTAAGGGTGGTCACGCCGCACACCACCACCGGATTGAACTCCATTTTAAGATGCGAAGCATCTTAAAGCAGCGACCAGCTGCTAAAGTTCCGAGATAGGCGAAAATTTCAGCTTTCACTCTGCGACAGTCCGTTATCTGTTTCTCCCCTTCGGCGTATACGTACGTCCTGCAGCTAGGTGCGCAATATTTCATTGTAAAATGTGTTACGTGTGAATGAGAGCTGTTTATTAAGCTTTTGTTATAAGGAAGCTTTATTTGCGCAGCCGTATCCACGTTTGAGCCGAGGCCTCGTTCAACGCCAACCGACACAAGCCACTCAGACACATACACCGCAATTCTCATCGCGGCACCGCATCCCATAAGAAACTCGCATAGAAGGTGGCGCCATACTTCCTCCTAGGTATTATTGCGAGAAACGCCACGATGTATGGGTAACTGCTGACCCGTCAGTATAGGGCAGTGGCTAAAGTGACGAGGAGGAGGAGGAGGAGGAGGAGGAGGAGGAGGAGGAGGAAAGACAGGGAGGTTAGCCAGTGCTGAGACCGGCTGGCTACCCTGTGCAGGGGAAATTAAGTGAAGGGCATGCAAGTTAATAGAGAAAAGAAAAGGATAGATAAAAAAAACACGCACAGAAAAAAAAAGGAAACGCGACACTGCTTAGAGTCTGTCCTTTAGACCGCTCGTCCTTAAAAATCGTAACAGCACGTTCTGCGCTTTCCGTGCTGAAGATGGTCCTGGCCAGTGTCCCAAAACTCGTTGCTCGGACAAAGGGCGGCTGTCAAGTCTGTCTAGAGCAGCGGTAAGTTCTTTCCTAGGGCCACTGAAAGGGGGACACTCACATAGAAGATGACGTATCGTTTCATCGCAGCCGCAGTTCTCACACTTAGGGTCGTTTGCCATTCCAATGCGAAATGAGTAGGCCTTTGTGAAGGCTAAAGTGAGGGTTTCCTTTACTTGTAATCACGTCCCGCGAGAGACGAGAACGATCGAGACAACACATGTGGCGTTTGTTCTGTTTCGATTACTTCACATGTGTCTGTGTCTTGAGGTCGTACCTTCTCTTACGCGGAGTCAGTAATTGCGTCATAGAATGCTATGAGAGCCCGTCATGCACGGCTGTCGATTGCGTTGTTCTCTATGAAGATTGCTGTCAATTAAGCACGTCCTCAGCCAGCATTCTTGTTTTACATGGCTCAGTGTAATCTCGTGGTCTCACTGGGAGTTTATAGGCGAAGTGCAATGGTCCCTCTTTTTCTAAACGCCCCTTTTTGGAGCAGATGTAGTGGACTGGCCGTAGGTCATGGTGGCTCCCTGGCGAGATTTAGTGAACTTCTAGAAATAGGTTACATATTTTTTTAAAACTAGGAGCTCAAGTAAAGATTACACATAGAAAGAAACACGTACCACAACCACTGATGCGATCATGCGTACATAGACCAAACTGGTCGACGTGTTAATGTTCGTCTCTTTGTGCGCAAAAATTTACTGACTGGAGCACCTACATCTAATCTACCCACGCGTTGTCGTTCATGCCTTTGTCGTCCCCTCTTTAAAAAAAGGCAGCCATTTTGTTCCGTCCCCCTAATCAGACTACACGATAAGTTTCGGAGGCATCCCATATCGGAAATAACGCGGCGCTCTGCGTTAGCCAACTATGCATAACATTGCAAGATAAAGAATTCAGTTTCATTAGTAGACGTCAACCAGGGCGCCAATACCGTAAAACGAAATATGGAATAGTATTACGTCTTGGTCCTCCATGATTGGTCAATTCTGCCTTGACAAGCAGAACTGACCAATCAGGGAGGACCAAGGCGGAATAGTACCCCGTATTCCGTTTTACGTTAAGGCCCTCAGGCGCAGTAGATGCGAAGCTTGTTCACCTCATATTCACTTGCGTGATGCGAATCTTTTTGTGTATATGTGTGCGTTTCCACGAGTGAATAAACGGTTGCGAGTGAGCGCCTTTGTATATGTTTCTTTCTGCGAGTTAGGTCCTAATTTCCACTCCTAATTTTTAAAAAATACATTAACAACTAGCCCACTTATACACTTTGTTATGGGTTACATGGTTGATTGTTGGCATGTAGTAGGTAATATATTTCGTTCGTCGCACTCGTTTTCACTCTTAATGTGCATCTGAAGTGATGTATTTAAATAAACAAGATGTCAGTAGTCGGAATGCCGAGTAGTTATTATTTTTTGTTGCTAAGAGCGCAACATCCACGAAAGATATAAATTGTCGCGCACTGATATACAGGCGTGCTTACCCAGCACGAATTAAGCGCAACGCTGTAGGTTGGGTGCGCCACCAGGCATTGTAGTTTTGGGCATTATTACATCGCCCTGTGTTCCGAACGATGGTGTCAGGCAGTGTACGCCTGCAGCGCACCGCTGATACATAATAGCGCCGTGTACTTTACGTGTCCCGTTGTGTTTTGTGTGCCACAGCGTACAGCAATATTTCAAACACGTACCTTAAAGGCGACTCGTTTTCGTACAGCAACAACCGAAAGCAATAGGAGAGCGAGATTGTGTGTCTGGTTGGACATAATCCATTTATTTATTTATTTATTTATTTATTTATTTATTTATTTATTTATTTATTTATTTATTTATTTATTTATTAGCCCTCTGATATGGCTCTTCCTATTCCGCATGCATCTTCAGCGAAAGGGTTGCTTCGCCGTCTAATGATTCACTGCGTGGCAGTGCACGCTTTACAGGGGCACTTCAATATCGGCTTCTGCGCATGGCTTGCGCTACCTCTAAAGATGGAAGTAACAGGTTCTTGGCCATTCTACCTCAATGAATAAACCTCCTAAATAAATTCTGAGGTTTTACGGGCCAGGTTATCCAGAATGAGGGGTGACGTAGTTTGAAAGCGCTTTTATATTTTTTGAATACCTGCGCGCCGGTGGCGCTGGTGATGCTGCATTTGGCGCGGTCAGCCACGCAGTCTGGGTCGGAAATGTCTACATTTGAGCGTCTGTTTACCACGTAGCGTGTTTCACAGGTTCATAACCCAATTCGACCTCATTCGGGAAGGTCAGTGAGAGATTACACGCTCTGTTTTGTGCTATAAGTGTTTCTGCTGGCAATTACTATTTGCCTGACGCGCTTTTAGAAGTAACCATATTTTCTTGGTGCGAACCAGAAGCAGGCTGGTGACAAAGGCACTGCGTTCCCGTAACATCGGTGCATATCTAAACGCATAGGCATTCTTGCATTCCAGGAATGAAATACTGCTGACACGACTTGTCGAAGCAACGAGAAATAAAACGGGACAGAGAGAGAACTTTAAGCAGGGTCCAGCATTCTTGGGGGGAACAGGTCCCTGCAGAAAGAGCTTCCAATAGCCCTAGGGCCTTGGACGGAGTCTTCTGCCAGATGGGAGGCCTAGGGAGTTTTCCAGATCTGAGCTGAGGAATATTTTCTCCCATTGCTCCTCTTTAACCAAAGCTGATAGCAAACGCGTGACATAACGCTCAATAGTGATCTTCCTTACGAACTGGGCTATCGCGGCGGGCTATGGTAGTTTGTTGTGGCGTTCGGCAGATGCAACGCAATCGAATGCGACATAAGCTTTTAGCGCAATGCCAGGAAGTTAGGGAGAGATAAATATTTAATGAATGTTGGCCGAGTTTGCTGCCGTTGTATGTTAGTTAAGTAAATTTAGAATGAATATTGAAAAGGAACAGTGTAGAACCGCCGCTCTCCTATGTCCTTTTACTTAGCGTTAACTAAAGAGCGTTTTAAACAGCAGCGCGTTTTTCGTCGGGAAGACACCGGTAATAAGACAACGTTTTATGACTATAACTAATAGAGGCTATGTAAATGTACGCTCGCTTTCGGAGTCAAATATTCAAAGTTTAGGAAGAAAGACCCATTAGGTAAGCCAAGGCGCGCACCAGCCTTGGCTTACCTAATAAATCGTGTTAATGAATATATATATATATATATATATATATATATATATATATATATATATATATAATGTTCATCTGTTATGCATGCAGACATAATGTAATGCGTACAGAGAAGCGCAGATCGATGGATGACAAGGAGGCTGTATATTGGTAAGTTGGGTGGTCCCTCCTCTCCCCGAAACTCGACAGCAGAAACAGGGCAATAGTGAATGGAATGGGGATATATATCAAAGAAGTACGTGAAACAAAGGAAGCACTTCCGTTTTGGAAGAGCAAAGCGCATGAGATGAAGAGCTCTAACGCGTCGAAGATCAGTCACAGAAGCAAGCATCACTGCACGTTTCAAGCTAAATAGTGTAGGCTATTTCTTTTTTTTTCTGTTATGCGAAGACAGATATATATTGAAAAATCATCGTTTGTTCGTGGTGTAGTTCAGCGAAGCGCTCATTGTGCTTGGTAAGACATACACAACGTTTCGTCGTTGAAGTCGTGATTTTATATGTACGAGTACAACACATTTATTCGACTCACGTTTCAGAGAATGACAGAGCTGATATTCGCTGGTAAGAAAGCCAAAACGAAGCACCAAATTGGTTTTTCGTATTGCTCTGTACGAGTCCTGTAAAAGTATTTACTTGGCGTCACAGACACCATTTAACTGACCGCTAAACGCTTTCTATGCAATATTAGTGATAAGAGAGGGCCGAGAAAGTGGAGCTTTCCACCATCACGAGTTACGCCAGTCAATTCGGTACGACGGATTCGGTGATGTCATTGTGATGTCATCGAGGCTGGGATTATTACAAGGAGTGATACCGCAGGCTCAGTAACTTCAGTGCGTTTATAGCAGCGACATCTGCGGTATTACAACCTTGTCCATAACTGCATCATTTTGCTGCATGCAACAGCCCACAGGCGTTGATGACGTCAGTAGATTCAATGCGGCAGTCTCGACGGCGTCATATTATCTTAAATTCGGCCGCCACGTACAAAAACACGGCGACCTATGTGACGTCTGAGCATTCAGTATGACGGTCTTGTTGTCGACTTGTTATTGCCACTGACCTTGCTTGCCTACAGCACAATGGCGACCTCGTGGAGTTCATATTGCGGCAATCATGGCCGCCATGTTGTTGGCCACAACAGTATGGCGGTGCCTATAACCCCAGCGTACACGTGCTATTCCGTCGAGGCACCCCCGCAGCTGGCACCGTGCTGCACAGTTTTAGCGTCGACCGACGCATTGCGTAGTCAGCCTATTTTTGTCATACCGTCGTCATTTGTCTCCCGTATCAAGTCACGTGGTTAGGTTAACCTCCGAAGAGGCCGCCAACTCCTAAATAAAATGAACGACGGGCGTTTCTTCTTTTACTCTGACGGCCACTAACCTTAGCTTGGCGCTGCATGTCTAACGGCATAAAGCATAGAGAACTCGGAGAAAAAAAAAGGAAACGCCACAGAGCTACGACGAATTGCCTCAATCTGTCCCGTATGAAAGAATAAAAGGACCCAGACCGACCCTTACCGATATAAATCAGCCCGCCCAGTCAGACGGCCGTGACACGGACCAAGGGAGAGGCATTGCTAGTCCTACTCTTTGCTTCCAATGCCTCCATACCTCTCAATCATGGAACTATTCGAGCGTAGTGGAGATATTGGATTATTCTTTTTTTTCTCGGGGTGACACCCACGTCAGGATCTCTCTGGATTTAACCTCGCGCCCGCAGTGACAGATTATCTACGTCTATATTGCTGGATCTGGGCTTCAGACAGCTAGCAAAAGTGGAAAGGCAGGTGCTTAGAAGGGCTGAAGCGAGGCAGAACGAAGTAAAGTTTGATGTTTCCACTGCCCACTATGGTTCAGTTCACCGTCAATATGTCACGGTGCTTACAGTGTGAGTGGTAAATTGCGGCACATTTATAGATACACATGAGTCTAACTGTTTCAGTTTGGCTGGCTTTGTTTTTTCAGAAACAACACAAAATATATTAAATGTTAAACTGTCCTGAAGTTGTAGGGTGTACAGAAAGCGAGGAAAGACACACAGGAAGATCAGACAGAAAAATCGCGAACTGTTGAGCGAATTATTTGAAAAAGAGTGTGCTGCAAAACTGTTCTTGAATTGTGCTCTAACTTCAGCGCAGTTAAACAGTTATCGAAGAACAACTAGCCCATTACCGTGCCTTGCTTTTTATTTAGTCATATTTACAATAAATATAATTTACACAAACTACTAACGTCCCAAAACCAGCTCTGATTATGAGAGACGCCGTAGTGGAGGTCTCCGGAAATTTCTACCACACGGGGTTCTTTTAACGTGCATTGACATTGCCCAGCACACGGGCCTCAACATTCCGCCACCATCGAAATGAAGCCTTCGCGGCCGGGATTCGATCCCGCGACCTTCGGATGAGCAGCCGTGGCCCTTAGGGTAAATAAGTACAAACAGAGGGAACATAACAAAGGAAGGCGGGATAGAAAAACAATCACATTAAACTAAACTTGTATATATCTATATATATATATATATATTATATATATATATATATATATATATAGACCATGCAGGAGTGGTGTCAGAAGATTCAATAGTCATGATAAGTGTTAGGCGCACATGTAGAGACACACATAAAACTAATAGACTTAGACACACATATTGGTGGATATGGCAACTCATAATCAATAGCACAATTGAATGCAGTTGATAATGAAAATAAGTGTACGCTCATACATAAAAAATAGTGGTTGATTACAGTATTATATATATATTAGACTTGTACACTTAGATCGCTTGTCGAGGTGGGCCTTTCCTTCGTGGCAACTCTCCAGCAGAATGAAATAACTCCTTTTGTATATGCGCTTTGTGGCAGCACATCCTGCAATGGCGCGATAAAGTTTGAGCCTCCGCGCACCGACGAGTTTATTGAACGGGTATTCGTGGTATGAAATTGTTTTCAAAATTTTGGTCGCTAATGTTTGTCAGAAATTGCTTTGAACTTGCAACTAAACAATCTCCGACCGCTGAATTTGATTTCCCAGCTCTATCTATGAAAGGGGGTTTCAAACTTCAATTTCATCTCCCAATTTCTTTTTAACACTTAGGTAGTACAGTACATCAGCTATAAGTATTTAAAATCTGTGATTTCTGTGCCGGAGATAGTTTGTACGTGTTTATACGTCATTATCTGTGCGCACTGAAGCGAAGCTTGTTCAGGCCAGCCTGCGTCGCCGGGGTCGGCACGCAATAACTGAAGCTGCGTCGCGCAGAAAGAAAAATTGTTCGTCGGGCTGCGGCTTCGAACCACCGACTGCCGGGTAGCGAGACCTCCCCAATAACGAAACGAACAAAAAAAAAGAACATATTCGTTTATCATTAAAGCGGTGTTTTATACGCATCACGAAGTACTAGGCGACGCGCGAGGCGCCTGCTCGTAACACGTGCCCGTTTTTCAGTGCGCGCTCGATAAACGAGGATGACGTGACCATATCTGAGTCACAAGGGTCCCTTCGATTTACTACCAAGCAAAGAAAGAAAGAAAGAAAGAAAGAAAGAAAGAAAGAAAGAAAGAAAGAAAGAGAAACAGTAAAGAAGAAAGAAAGAAGAAAGAAAAAGAGAGAAAGAAAGAAAAAGAAAGAAAGAAAGAAAGAAAGAAAGAAAGAAAGAAAGAAAGAAAGAAAGAAAGAAAGAAAGAAAGAAAGAATACTATGAAAGAAGAAAAGTAACAAGGAAAGGAAGAACGAATGAATGAAAAGCAGTAGGTGAGGCATGCGCACGACAAGCTTCGTTTGCCCCCCTATTCCCGTCACAAAAGGTGCTAATTTTTTTTTCAGTTCATTTGTTGAGACCTGTCTAGGTGAGCATACCCATCCGTTCCTTTATTTTTGCGCTGCACAACATAGCGAAGGGAACTAGCCGAAGAAGTGTTCCAGGTTGGAACTCACTGGGTAGTCTGCGTGATTGATTTTGCTCGTGAGCCGAAGCGTTGCTTACAATTGTATTGTTGATGTGTACTTGTGCTGACCTCTTCTTGTTTTTCTGTTTTAATTTTAAATGTGAAACAACGGAAAGTACGCTACACCTCTTCTTGTAGTGTGATCATATTTTGCTGTATATATTGCATGCGTGGTCACGCTTGGACCTGGCGATGTTTGCCGCAAACGCATCGGAATACTCTACTACACCGCAATCTTTCCGAAGCAGCCAGCGTACGACACCACATAAGAAGTACCCTAGCAAGGCGGCGACCATCTACAAATGGAAGAAAGATTTGCGCTTCTACACCGACCGCATTACCGTAACACACATAGACGACAATATCAAAACAAAAAAAAGAGAAAGAACGCTGCTTGTCGTCACAGGAGATATTGTCACATAATATATTGTCACATAAGAGGTATATATTATGCATAGGGATAATTCCCTTATGAGCCAACATATGGCAAGAGATAGAGAACAGCAATCATTCAGCCTATAGCAGCTAAAATTGAACATCATTAACCACAACTGAGCCTGTGTGGTCTGATTAAGTACGAATCTACTTCCTGCACAGGCTGTATTGTACGGCTCTTGTTTTTTTTTTTTGTAGATGCTCTATACTGTCCCGCTTTCTTTCTGTACAGGCTGTATGGTATGGCTACTTGCTTCTGTGACCGTATGCACACTTAGTTGCTCCGACTGCAGTAGTGCCATACTTTTTCCTAGAGCAAATTAAATGATACAGTTACTTGCCGCGGTGACTATGTTATGGTTACTTCTTTCGGCTAATATGTAACAGGACCAAATGAATGACTGACCATTGCAGTTGATAGTTTGCGCTCTGTTTCGTGTACAGCCTTGGGTTTGCGTTTGCTTCGCACACTTTGCATTTATATAGAGCCGATTTGTTCAGCGGCTAGACCAATATGCTTACTTGTCGAGACCACTGTGTGGGTTCACTTTCTTCTTGCACCAACTGTGTGGCAAAGTTATTTGTTGGAGCGAATGAATGATGTTGTTGAAGCGGCTACATGATAAGCTTTGCGTGTTGCGCCAACTGTAGTGCCCTGCTTTCTTTTTTTGCCAACTGCACGACACATTTAGTTGTTGTGACAACTGCAGTTGCCTAGTTTGTTTACGTGGCAGCTGCATTTTTGTCGAGTCATTAGGAACTTGCACAGTTCCTTGGAGACCTAGACAGGGAAATGTTGCGCATTAACGAAGGAAAGAAATGCGTATCAAATTTTGGCGAACTCCACAATCGCATGCAAATGCTGCTCCTACCGTAATCTCAATGCCGCAAGAAAAGGAAAGAAAGAAAGACGAGTTATACTTCACGTTTGTGCTTACGGGCGTCTGTATAGAACTTCGCGAAGATAACGGATTCGAGGTTCTTTTCTCCAAGGCTGCTCTGCATTCCATCACAGCAGATGCCCTAAGGCGGTGACGCATTGCGCATGCAAAGCAGGATGAGGAGACAGCACTTACCAAGAGGCGCGGTTCTAGCTTGTACGTCTATTTGCTGAATTATTTGTGACTGCAGAGTTCTGTTTTTTGGGGCTGGAGCACTTCTTTAGCCAATGTTGATTTGTTTGTTTTCTGCTTTGTTTTTTGTCTGTGTGTTCTGTTCCGTAATACGTAGCGGGCTAGCAGAGATTGAAGTAAACGTGAAAAGCACTCTTCACTGCTCCATTTTTGTACGTAGTGCACGAGATGACATACGAATGAAGAAACGAACAGCTTAAAAATTGTCCAGTAAACAATAATATCCAAAAACTAAGTATATCACAAAACAAATAGATAGTGAAAGCAATATGGCAGTGCTGAGTATTTTCTTTTTTCTGGTTTCTCACTCTTGCGCAGTTCTCTCTTATTAGCTTACGTTTTTTTGTTTGTCTTTTTCTTGGGCCGTTTGCCTGTTTGCTGATTTGTGATTTGTTTGTTCAGTCCCCTGCTTCGTTCAGTCCATATATTTCCAGAGCTATGTTGTGTCACTCGCGAAGACACACTTGAATGCGACAGTGTCGTGCTCCTTAAAAGAAGACAACAAAAAAAAAAGAGCAAGCAAACAAATTCGCGGCTTCCTTTCAAAGAGAAATTCTGAACAGGCCAGCATGAAGCAGCCGTTGTCGCAGAAAATGCCGGGATGAAAAAGCCTCCACTTCGCAAATGCGGGCATTTCGCTTCCGCGTATGGAGAGGGCGCTCCCACGCTATATTGATGCATTACCCACCATGCCCCTTTTGGAAAGGAGGCAGGGCTGATTCGTGCATTTTTAAAGCCGCGCGTGTGCCATCTAGTTGCGACCAATGAGGCTGCGACGCGTATGTGGGTGCATGTGTTCAATTGCGAAAAGAATGAACGCGTGGCTTCAGGCTGGACATGGAACACTGGCCAAGGAATTAGCAGGGCAAATATAGGAAGGGACGAGGAAACAGTAGTTCCATGGTGGGGGACGAAGGACATGTAGTGAACGAATAACAGCGCTTTTGGAGTAGTTTTTAGGGGCGAAGCTCCTCTTAGTTTAACCTTGTCCTGCGTCAGGCGTAACCGGCGTGCCGGGAGGCACGCGCTCGCCCTCGGCTCGTGCCTCCCGGCGCGTGCCTCTCTTTCTCTGTCTCCCGGCGCGTCCCTCCCGGCACGTGCCTCTCTCTCTCTCACTCTCCCATCTGCTGTCTTGTGTGTGAGAGACAGAGAGAGAGAGAGAGAGAGAGCGAAAGGCGCGCGTTGACTATGGAAACGCTCTTTCTTAGATGAACGCTCTACCAGCTCGCAAAGAAGGAGAACGCGCCCTCACCCGCGAGAGACAACGCTGGCGCAGGCAGCGTCTCCTAGCGAGTTTCTTGATTGAGAAATACCGACTGCTCGCGTTAGAGAAGCGTTCACCGGCAACCCATATATATATATATACATATATATATATATATATATATATATATATATATATATATATAGGCACTGGATCTTCACTTGCAATGAAATGCCGGTGGGAGATTTCACTTGTGCATAGTTGAACCATGAGGATTCGTAGCGTGCGCGTTAATTAATCCGGAACTCGGCACGATCTACGATGAACCTCCCGAGCTTCGCCCACTCATCATCATTCACTCCGTGGATATGCTGTGGATTTTTTTCTTGCGAGCTGTCCTGTGTTTTTCCGGACACAGCTGCACCGGCTACTGCAACAGCTGCTATTTCGCCGAAGAGCTACGTATGGAATATGAACACTGAATCGGAGTTGCGCAAAACATTGACACAGAGGAGGATACACGAAAAAGGAGCCCTGCATTTTTGTGTCAGTGTTTGTGTGACACCCCACGCCTATAACGGATGATTACAGGGCGCTGAGACAGGAAATATGGGAGGGACATGCAGACACACAGGCCGCCAACTACCAAATGATTTAATTGTGAACTAAATAAGGCTGTCTTGCCAAAGAAGCATATGCGCAATACAGGGCAATGATACAACAAAGCAGGTTTATCTTTCTCATTACATTGGTATGTTGATGTAAATATGCAAATACGATCTGCTACGATCGATTGCCCTGTGTTGCGCATGTGCTTGCTTGCAAGACGCCCTTCTTCAGTTCCTAATAAAATCATTTGGTAGATGGCGTCCTGTGTGTCTGTATGTCCCTCCCTTATGTCTCGTGTTGCAGCGCCTTGTAATTATGTGTCCTAGTTCGCACCAACTTGCCCAACAAGAAGTTCCAAGCTTATAGTACGACGTACCAACTAGTCCAACAGTCCTTTCTTCTGGAATATCAATGGACTGAGCACCCTGTCATCGTCACTATCTTAACCATCATCACTAACAAAGTCGTCATTTACGACATTATCAATATGATCATGTTAGTAAGGCGATAGTCGTATACGCTTTATACGAAGAAAACCTTGATAAAACGGTGGCTGAAAAATAGCGTTATTGGGTCCGAAAGTACGCGCGCAAATATAAGAAAAGGATCACGCGCTTTGTCGCTAAATTCCTACGGCAAGATGCATTGAAAACCCGATTCGGCTGCATCTTAAACAGCACGAGCTCGGAGTGGACTCGCAAGTGTTCACAGCTTTCCATTGACATGCATGCAAAGGCTGAGCGCTTCGGACGGCGTGTGGTTGGGACTTGATTGGCGATGCAAATATTTGCGCAGTGCGTTCAAGGAGACGACGTTTCGTTCCGTGGGCCGGTCGCCCGCGTTCGTAACTAAATTTGCACGCGTGCCAATAATAAACGTGTCTTTCGCAGTCCTTTCGGCGAACAATGCAATGATGCCCGCATAAATCATAGCGCTGCGGTTTGCTGCTGGCTAAAACTGATGAATGCAGGCTTGCGCAAGTGGTCCTTCGTTGCAACCTGCAGATTAACACACGCGTGTGCTATAAAGCGGGTAAAATAATGCGGGCTCGCTCGATGTCGCGTTTACGTAGGCTCGCCTATAAATAGCATTCAACACGCACACGTGCGCAATGTTGTAAATACTCACTTGAATACCGAAAGACATTGCAAGGGAATATGCATACAAATTTTCATAGAAATAAACGTCAAATTTGTGCTTGGAAGTGTTGTATAGCACATTACGTCGCTGTATTTACGTCTCATATTTATTTCGATGTGATGTAGCAATATCTGTGATCATTATGTCTATATGGTATGAGTCTAAACACAGCACAACACTGTGCATCTAGATATTGGTTATTTGGTATTTATAGGGTATTGTAGGGACGTAGTTGTGGGCGTTATATAAATATGTATATATTTTGTAAGCGCATATTTCACATCTTCAGTTAACAGTGTTTTTCTTTGTTTGAGTACCGCTTTAGCCTGTATGCTAAACGTTGTCTGAAGTGTATGCGGGGGCGGGGACCTTTGACAGGCTTTAGTCCTCGCCGCACTCTTGACTGCTCAAGAAAATGAAAGCATTGAATTGAATTGAATACATAGTGTCTACATTCCTTGACAGGTCGGTTATTATTATCAATTTATGTTTGTTTCTTGCTGCCACTAATAATCGCTATTTGCATTTTACGTAGCGATAGAACTGCTCTCCATGAGTCTAATAAATGTTTATGGTTTAGTGTAGCAACAACCGGAGCCGTACTGGGGTAGTGATCTGCTTTTAATTTTTCTTTAGCGGCAACTAACCATTTCGAGTATGTTTGCACACATCTGCATACGTTTTATTATCTGGTGATGTAATAAAGGTTCCTTTTTGTTCATTGATTATCAGAGCAGAAATACGGCATAACCGCGAAACGCCTTATTCCTTCAAAACCACTTTAAAACGAAGCCCTTTTTCGAATTGCCCCTCTTAGAGGATATATTCCAAGGGTCGCACAATGCACCGCCATTCGAACTGTATTTGCGATTCTTTAACAGCTGCCATCTTTTGCATGGATGCGAACGAAAATTGGACGTGCGCTGTGTGTGAAGCGATGAACCTTCGAAAAAGGTCGAGCTTTCAGATCGGTTACGAGTATTGCGTCGAACGGCGCTAACAGGTTAAGGACGGGCACGTGTTGTTCTTCCGCAGATCTCACATAGTCTTAGATAACAAGACAACTGGTCTGGACATAACAGTGATAGGATATAGGAAGGCTGGTAGGGGGGACTGAGAAGTTCGGAAGGTCTATTATGCATAGTCATTGCCCTCTGGCCAGTTGACTATTGGTTATGCGTAGCAATTAGCCCAACCTCGTACTCTGCCGAAGTTGATTTCTCAAGCTTCTCTCCTACAGATGTGCGTAGCAAACATTTCTCTTCGGACTCTACAAAAGCTTGTTTCTGGGCGCACACTTGAATGTCCTGGCTCAAAGTGTCGCAAAAGATCTCAAACCTAACAGCATACCCCTTTGTCGCTTCGTGCAAGATTTCAATGCGTGGAATAGTTCTAGCGGAAAAGAAAATATAGGCGCGTTAAACCAGTAATTAGGCATAATGCTTAACCTGAATTGACCACTTCAGGAGGGGAGGATTCGAAGAAAGGTCCACCTAGTATGGTGAAGGATGAAACGCTGCGAAGCAGGTGTAATTGTTAAACATTAGCTGACGCGCGCGCGATCGTTGAATCAGTTACCTTCGCCACGTTTCTGCAGTAAACGCATGAGCGAAGTCGACTACACAGTACACACACGCGCAGCAAAGCAAGCGCATACAAACCAGAATGCCACCTCCCCCCACCCACACACATTCACTCTCCCTCCCTTTGTCGCAAAAGTTTCAAGTTTACTTTAGGTGCCGCAATGCAAAATGGGGGGGGGGGGGGGGGGGTATGCACAAGCTCATGTCCCCACAGCCGAAGGCTAGTAGTTAACCATCATCAAATGTTTATTTGACATTTAGGTCGCTAATGCCACATCTATACAAGATCAGCAATAAAAAAAAAAACCACGCATATCCATGGAGTGAATGATGATGAGTGGGCGAAGCTCCGGAAGTTCATCGGTAAAAACCGTGAATCTTCCGTGAATCTTGCCCAGTACATCATCAAAGACGTGACAAACACTGTGTGTCGCCATCTAGCGCTCTCCTATCACACTAGAGCACGCAGCGAGCGCCTCCGCGCCATGTATTGATCAATTCACGTACTAGCTAAGCAGCACCGCAGCGCTCGGACAGACGGACGGACGGACAGACAGACAGACAGAGACAGACGGATGGACGCACAGACAGACTGCCATGCTACGCGTTCCCACACATATGAATGAAGCGAGCACCGCGGCGCCACCACGCCATCTAGTGAGCACTTCATAAAACTACAGGTGGCTACATGCTATGTACGGAGGAGGGAACGACCCACACTCTAAGGAGTTTCGCCCCTAAAAAATTGCACCATGTCCCGCTAAAGGAGACTATGAGGCGATGCATGCGAAGCAGCACGGGGGGTGCGCACCGCGTTTGCATCGGTCTGACTAGGCAGCGTCTGGACTAGGTGCCACGTTTGCATCGGTTTGACGCTAGCAGACGCTGCCTGCGACAGCGTTGTCTCTCGCGGGCGAGGGCGCGTTCTCGTTCCTTACGAGCTGGTAAAGCGTTCGTAGAAGAAAGAGCGTTCTCATAGTCAACGCGAGCCCTTCGGAGAGGACAGGAGGAATGCCAAGAGGAGAGGAGATGAGACAAGGAGAAGACGGGAAGGGGGATGCGCATGCGCAGTGCGGGTGTGGACTCCGCACGGCGGATGGATGGAGGGAGGGAGGGAGTGACATAGCCCCGCCCATAAGCTGCTTCGCATCTAAAATAAATGAATAGATAGTATGGATCGAAAAGTGGAAGTGAACAATTACATTCTGAGGTACAGTAACATTACTACGAAACAACACGTCGTCTTCAATTAAAATACGAGCGCATACGCACAGCACTTTGTGTCACTCGGATGTGTTTTCGGTACAACACTCACGTCCATGTTGTGACCCGCGGACGTAGCTCGGCTATCACACTCGGCGGCTGATCCGAGGGTCGCGGGATCGAGACCCGCCCACGGCGGCTGCATTTCGATGGAGGCGAAATATTGAGACCCGTCTACTGTGCAATGTCAGTGTACATTAAAGAACCGACAAGGTCGTCGAAATTTCCGGAGCCCTCCACTATACGGCTTCTATCATAATCATATCGTGGCTGTTGGGACGTAAAACCCCAGAAAGAAAATCCGTGTTGTATCTGTTCCATCTGACGCTATCGGCATTCCTTTGGCAGCCTCGTTCCATGAGCTGCTCGCTACTAACTCCGGCTACCCCCCCCCCCCCCCCCATCATTTATTCCTGTCTCGTCTTTCATCTTGCACCTGAGTGATCGGTCGTATTCCCGAGGAAACTGCGTTGCAGCTGTTCCTTTCATCCGAACGTCCCCAGGCTAGCACCGAGTAAGAGCGCCGCCGGCCAAGAGGACACGTATTTCTCTTGACCAGACTTATTTCCCCGTGTTAGCCGCTATCGATTCGAGCTGCTTTCTTTTTTTTTTATCTGAGGCATGCCATGCCATCGGCTGTTTCCATGCCCATTTCCCTGTAACCATTTGGCATCATCAGCATCTGCATCAGGATATTTTGTTTTCTCACAGCGTGGCCAAGTACAGTAAGATAGCTCAACCTGTATTTGTAAACGCACAGGATAAGAATACTGAGGCACTTTTTCTGGAAAAATAAACTAGCGTGTCTATAAGCATAATGTTCAAACAAGGCGCACAAGCTTCAGGGGAAGATAATGACTCGAAGCTACGGGAGGTCGTTGAACGGTAGACGTCGCTGGAACTAATGTTTCAACAAGAGCACTTGCCTCTGTCCGGACAGCATGTTGAAGGTTTTTAGGGGCGAAGCTCCTCTTAGTCTAACCTTGTCACGCGTCAGGCGTCAGGCGTAACCCGCGTGCTGGGAGGCACGCGCTCGCCCTCGGCGTTCGCCTCGGCGCGTGCCTCCCGGCGCGTGCCTCTGCTGTCTTGTGAGAGAGAGAGGGAGACAGAGAGAGATCGAAAGGCGCGCGTTGGCTATGGAAACGCTCTTTCTTAGAGGAACACTGTACCAGCTCGCAAAGAAGGAGAACGCGCTCTCACCCGCGAGAGACAACGTTGGCGCAGGCAGCGTCTCCTAGCGAGTTTCTTGATTGAAAAATACCGACTGATCGCTTTCGAGAAGCGTTCACCGGCCGGTATATATATATATATATATATATATATATATATATATATATATATATATATATATATATATATATATAGGCACTGGATCTTGACTTGCAATGAAGTGCCGGTGGGAGATTTCACTTGTGCGTAGTTGAACCATGAGGATTCGTAGCGCGCGCGTTAACTAAATTAATCCGGAACTCGGCACGATCTACGATGAACATCCCGAGCTTCGCCCACTCATCATCATTCACTCCGTGGATATGCTGTAATTTTTTTTAAATTTTCCTTTGTCTTTCGGTCTTTTCTTTTTCGTTTTGGCAGAATTTATTATTTATTCCTGTCCAATTTTTTTTTATTGCGACTGCTTTATTACATTATTTGTGCAAGCTCTCTTTTCAATTCTTCAAGTTTCTTACCATATCGGGCTTTGCTATTTCTCGCGCCGACTGAACTTTCTGGTAAGAACCAGCTACCATGTACTCAGAACAGAGACGCCATAAACGAACAACTCCTGTGCTGTATTTAAGTGATTTTTCACTTATGCTGAGGCCTAAATTATTTGGGCACTAATATGCCTTACGCTCGTATCACGACGTTAGCTAACATAACTGTCGTTAGCGAACGTAACTCAGCACTAGTCCAAACAAAACATCGCTAAGCTACACTTAGCGCAAAGAGGCAGTCATTAGTCTAAATTAGCCCACTGCTCAGTCAATGTTCGCTGACGTTATTTAGCATTCATTCAGGCTACATTAGCCTAGATTGACAAAGGTCAACATGTAGGAGCACTATTTGTCTCAAATACGGTTGGTGAGGTGTTTGCAGTGTGCAAATAAATGTGGTATAGAAGCGCCGACAGCCTTTACCAGTCCACCGCTGTGCATAATCTCCTAGACCAGTCCACTTAGCGTAACGCGGAACGCGCTGCGTTAGGCGCTGACCGGTCCATGAATGGAGGTTCGGGTAGTACCGCAACAATGCTTCTGCACAGGAAAAGAGCGATTCGTGATTTGTTGGGTTTAACGTCCCAAAACGAGCTCTGATTATGACAGACGCCGTAGCGGAGGTCTCCAGAAATTTCGACCACCTGGGGTTCTTTAACGTGCACTGGCATCGCACAGCACACGGGCCTCAACATTTCGCCTCCATCGAAATGCAGCCGCCGCGGCCGGGATTCGATGCCGCGAACATCGGATCTGCAGCTGAGTACCATAGCCACTAGACCACCGTGGCGGGGCTCTGCACAGGAAAAGAGAATGCAGTGACCGCACATATCCGTGTGTGAGCCTCACCTAATAACGTTTGAATCTCGTAACATGCTTATCACGAACAGCCGAGCTACCCACGAAAGGCGTCCAGGCCAGCGCAGATATCATCCGAACACGCATTGCTTCAAGGCTGCGTTAATGTCTTCGCTCCCACCGAACACGACTGCCCAGTGGCTGAATCTTCATTCGTATACAACTCTATCGGGACGTCCCGAGTAGCGGTTATCTACATTCTTCCCGTGCTCGACTCTTGTTCATTAGGGAGAACGTCTATTATGGGCCAGTCGCCGAGTGGCCTGCGTTAACTTCGTCTGCCTATACGCTAACTCAATTACCTGTTCCCTCGGACACACCGAGGTTTGCTGTCGCGGCAGGGGCTTCGATGGGCCTTGGCACGGAGACGAGAGAGAGAGCTCTCACTACGCGAGCAGCAGCGCGCCGGAACCGGTGACAAGGGTGCTCGTCGTGTCGACGCTGTTCAGTGGGAGGTAATTTCCTTATCAGTGGCTTTCGCTATGTTACGTTGCGAGCGTCGCAGCCGAGCTGGCATGCGTGTAATAGGAAAGCCAGTGGTGTAGCCGCGTACGCAAGAAACAAAAAGAAAAGTGCGCAGCTTCCGTTATTTCGCGCGAGGCCAGATCGCAGCGAACACGGCCGATAGTTTACTGAAACAGGTAGCAAGATAGTCTCGAGAAACATGGCACTCGACATTGCGTTACGGGATTTTGGCGGGAACATGTCACGGGATCACCCAAAATCACTTAACGTTACGTCACGTGACAGGTTTCCGCCAAAATCGCGTGACGAAACGTCCCCTGAAATGTTCCCTCCAAAATCACGTAACATTTTTCTTGCCCAAATGACGTAGCACAATGTCACATGACACGTTTCCGCCAAAATCACAAAATTTCACGTGACATGTTTTCGCCAAAGTCACTGGGCGACACATCACGTGATGTGTTACCCAGAAAATAACGTCATGCAACATCACGTGGTATTGAGTGATGCCTGACAAATTACGGCTAGCCTATACAGCTTCGCTGTTAAAACTAGCACAACAGAGTTTTTACGGTTAGGTTATGCAACTTCGCTGCTAAAAAAGCGTAGTACAGTACTGGACTAACAGTCGCCTTTGATGCCTTTTTATTGACGATAAGTAGTTGGTTGCTTGTTCCAGCTTGGCTCTTGTATTTCCCGTTTCTTGTTTATGCTCCTATAGCTGGCTGGTGTTCGTCTTAGGTGACTGCGCACAAAATCGTCCATAAGTTTGCTTCGAACGTTATGCGAAACAACTTTGATGCGTTGTTTTTATTCATTGGTGAACTACCTTGTTGTCGAAAAGAATAGACAAATGAATAAAAATTCGTTCATTCAAACATCGGTCGGAAACTCGGAACTAAAAGGAGAGAGAATGGATCACGAAGCACTTTGTATTCATTGCAACTATAATCCATTCCGCTGGTTTCTTATTTCTCCTCCTCCTTTTGGGATGCATCAATTCCCCCTTTCCAGTTTGAAAGTAAATCAATTGTGTATTTGAAATTGTTTCACAAGACATTATTCGGGGGTTGTCCTTTCTTCCTGTCTCACGGATTTTTCCCAGTTCGGCCGAATGTGCGCCTTTACTTCCTGAAGTTCTTCCCTAACTTCCTTCTGGCGTAAATTTTTTGTTTCGTTTCCTTTGTTGCTTCTTTCCCTTATTTTACCGACATCTCCTGGTTCCCTAATTTATTCATTCCAGAATTCTTCCATCACTTGTTGTTTGACTGCTCATTCCCTTTCCATTCCTTGTTCTTTCCCCACTTGGTTTAGTTCCTTCATTCATTCGCATTTTATTTGAGACGAGAGGTTCTGTCGACCGGTTTACTGGTTTACTGGCCGCAAAGTAGTAGAACAGGAGCATTCTCCTTATTCATCAAGGTTATTAGAGCGGTGCCATTCGGGTAAATCCACTCTTGTTGTCAGTCGTATAGAGATGAACAGGGTAAGGAGATGCGAGCTCTTAACCGAAAAACCAGAAAAACAGACATACAAACAAACATAAATAATGATAAAGAAACGAGGCAACAAATCCACGTTTTCCTCTCCCGTCCGATGCCTTACGTGTACACTTGGTTCGTTTCGTACGTGCGCTACCACTTCGCTGCTGGCGACGGCCCTGTATGTCGCGCCATCCATTCTCGGCCGTCCAATCACACACTAGCGCCGTAGATGGGATGCGATTGACTTCTTTCTTTCCTTCTTTTTCCTTCTTTCCCCTTTCTTGCCTTCTTTCTTTCTTTCTTTCCTTCCTTCTTTCTTTCTTTCGTTCTTCTCTTAGTCACGCGTAGTCTCTTTCGACCCGTTGGCAGATTGGTGGCGGCGCTGCGGCACTCCGATTGCCAGCGTCTGCGTTAGACGGGTGCTGATGGGAAAAGAGTGGAGGCGGCTTGTAGTGGAGTGCGCGCGCCTCTGCCTTAAGAAAGAATAGGTGTCTGGCCAAGAATGACACGTGGCAGGACGCCGCTGTGCGAAGGACGCCGTCTCTCTCGTGACAGCTTGGGAATAGTGGGGATGGCAGGGGTGCTAGGTAGAGTGTTGGGGCTAGCGCGCATGCGCAGGGTTTTCTTTTGTTCTTGGGGGCGGAGCAGGTCTGCCTTTTCTTCCGGCATGTCACGTGGTCCCAGGCTGTTATTCTTCCTGGTCGCAGCGGCCGCGTGCTGAAAGGGACGGATTTAGGGAAGAAAGGAAGAAGTGGAGTGGAATGGGAGCTCGAACTTTGCCGTAGCCCGAAGGATAAGTGGGAATAACATTCATCTGCACGTGTCGTTTCGGTTCTTTTGCCATTTTGCGTCGACTGATCAAGTCAGTCAGTCAGTCAGTCAGTCAGTCAGTCAGTCAGTCAGTCAGTCAGTCAGTCAGTCAGTCTTCGTTACGTAGTAAGTACATCAATCAAGAAGTCAGATGCGGTTGATCGGTCCAGAGGACCAGTCGATCAAGAGAAGATGGTACAAAAGAACTTCAAGACAAATCACATCGAGCATGTTATAATTTCATGTGTGATGCATCAAAGGAGGCTTACTTGGATGCATCCCTCCCAGATCCTGCATTTCCTTCTTTTCTGTACGGTTTGTGAGTTGAGACCACCGCGTTATCCTGGCTTCCTGTATTGAAATACGAGAATATCACCAACATTCTCTCAGTCTCTGCTATATATAGCAGCTGTTGGAGTACATGTGGGTAATGTCGTCGTACTACCGGAAAACGGTGGGTATCATGCCACGTAATGGTTAAAACAAGATAACTGCTGGCTAAGTTCGACTAATGTTGGCAATCTGCTTTTGTTTATGCCGATATTGTGCCCCCAATCAATGTCATGCCACCAAACATGCTTTATATATAGGTATATACGCGCTGAAAACGCCATGAACTCGCTGTTCCCAAACATTTTCGCAGCTGACAGTAACTAATTGCAAACACGCACGCGCAGTCGACAACTGCTGAATTAATGCACATATCCACCTCGAATACCTGCGTTTCTGCCGTCAACGCTGGCTTTTAGCTTTTCTTTATTGGATGACATCGCCTAATGAGGCCGCTGCTTTACTTCTAGTCCTTATAATTAGTGTGCCGGCAGCGTTAGCGAGAGCCCCGTATAGGGTGCGCCTGCTGTTCGAGTCGACAGAGAGAAAGCGGACGAGCACACGCACGTTCAAAACAGAAACATGCTTGTTCGTTAGCTCGAACGACGATGTTTAGACTGTGCCGCGTTCAAGCTGCACAGAACGAGAAAAGGCCTCCCTATTCTAGCCGTCAAAGTGTTTGCATAGCAACCACGCTCTGTGTACTCCCCCGTTGCCTCCGTGCATCTATAGAGAAACGTGTTGGCCTGCAACAACGCGAACGTAAACGGGCTTAATTCCCACTAGACGGAACCTCTAGAGACTGCTAACGAAATAGCTTCTTTCTCTCTCGCTTTGTATCGCCGAAGTTAAGCGCTTTTTGCACTATCTGCTTTTTGCACGGTCGCTGGAACTGTTCAGTGGGGTATTATCACACTTTCTCTCTCACGGGCTCTCCAATGCAAGCGCCCCTATATGTACTGTGCGTTGTCAGAGCACGTTTTAATTTTTTGTGTGACACAGGTTTAGATGCCCGTCTCTAATACTGTGCTGTGAAGACTACATCCGCTTATAGGACGTGTATAGTGACTCATTGTACTTTACCATCGTCACCTCTCATACCTCCCTCTATCTCTATTTATCCCTTTTCTCTTTACCCCTGTGAGGAGTAGCAGGCCAGAGACACACTCTCCAGGCCGATATCTCCTCCTTTCCTCTCATTAAATGTTTTCTTCTTCTTCAGAGCACGTTAAAGAACTCCAGGTAGCCCCAATTTCCGGAGCTCTCTACTACGGCTTTTCTCTCCTCTCTGTCTTTCAGTCCCTTTTCCGTACCTCCACGGACGCTTACCTGTGCAAACGACATTGGCTGCATAAATTACCGTCCTTTCCTTAACGGAACAACCATGATCATCATCATCCTTATCATCATCTTCTTCTTCTTCGTCTAACAGCTGAGCCGTTTAAAGTCGAGGTTGCTTTACAGGGAGCGTCGCAGTTAACAGCGGAGATCTTCGGTGCAAGAGAAAAACGGGCCCGCTCTTGTTTTATTGCGTCCCATCCGTTACGGAAGTGACGTGTGGGGTAGTGGTGGACCTCGGCATAAACTACTTTGGTGTTAAAAAGAAAGAAAGGGCCTGTGTTGTGAGGAAGGAAAAAAAGGGGACCCACCCGTGACGTCAGCCCACTGTAGATGACAGCGATAGTGGTAGAGACAGTGCTGCAAGATAGTGGCAGTGAAGAAAAAGAAAGAAAAGAAGGAAGGAAGACAGAAAAGTCTCCTGTGGCACAGAAAGGAAAAGGGGACCCGCGCTTTCCCACCACCCAATAATGATAGCACCACGTGATAGCGATAGTGAACTTGACACCTGTACTTAAGCTCACCTGTTATATTTTATAGGTGTATAACTAGCTTTACTTTTTCATAGAGGAAAAAGAAATATTTCTGGTGGAATTCTCCGAGATGACGTTGTAACGTGCGCTGCTAGCAAGGAAGCAGAGGCACAGTAGTGATCACCGTACCGCACGAATTGCTATAAGAGCGTATCATTAGCCACCTAAATCTATAGATTAAATATGGTAGCTTAAACAAACACGAAATGTAAAGTTTAGGGAGCAATTAACATTATAGCCTCTATATTGTCTTAACGATAGCTTGATATGGTAGTTTGTAATACGTCCCACGCTTTCCATCAGTGGAGGTCTGTCTTTTGCCACAATGGCCAACTCGGGCAAATTAATTTTCTGTTGACACAAAACCAGATTCTCAAATGTCAACGTATTCCATTGCGCTATGTGCACTTTCGGTGAATTTGTTCGGGTGGTCATTGTAAATTTCAATGTGCGTCGCGCTTGCACTGAATTCTGCATTCCATCCGTAACACAATGTTAGAAAATGCCAGCAAACACAGTATAAGGTAGCAGCGAGAAAAAAAAAAAAACAAGCAGCCGTGTGTCACGAACGATAGATAGATAGATAGATAGATAGATAGATAGATAGATAGATAGATAGATAGATAGATAGATAGATAGATAGATAGATAGATAGATAGATAGATACAAAGTGCAGGTTTGCTGATGTGAAGCTAACGTCACCAGAGAACCCCACAAAAGCGTTCGATATCAAAGGCAGCAAAAGAAGCTGCTCAAGAAAAAAAAAACTCGACTAGCTGCGCTTTGCGATATCTGGTCGGCGCCACATTTCGTCATCATCAATACTCTCTGCATTGTGACTATGTATAGCTGGAAGGAGTTCGTCGGAAAGATCCTTTACACGGTTTCCCGTCTCCAACGCTCGTCGAGATTCAGCCTTCTTTTTCCTCATGTTGTAGGCTGACGCAACTTCCGCTCCTCGCACGTCATCAGATAACGCGATGCAAGAGAGAGATGGAGATTCTAGTTATGTAAGAGAAGAAAATAGGGTGGAAAGTGCACGGTAATTGTCTCCCAGTGAGGACACCTCAACCGAAGCACTCAGGGGGTGGAGGAATTATTTTATTCTTTTATTTTATTTTGTAATACCCTCCGGGCCAAAGGCATTATGGAGGGGGGTGAAACACGATTTTCTTTATTCACACAATGTTACCTAAAATACAAACGTTGTTTACAAAGAGAACAGGTAAGTTGGCGTGCTTCGTCATACAATGATTGCTAGTGCAGAACGAAAAAAGTGATGATCAGTGATGATGGCCACAGATCTGAGAAGGTGGTTCCAGTCTACAGATGTTCTGGGGATAAATTAATCACTGCATGTTTTGCTTAGACATGACATAACACCAACTTTATTAGGACGATCAATTCTAGTTGATACGTAAGAAGGGGGAAAAATAAGTGTGCCACGCAGAGTTTGAATAGAATGATAAATTTGGTTAAATAGACAGAGGCGGAAAAGCATACGACGAGAGGCAAGAGACGGCAGTGCGAGTGAGTTTTGATTTATTTATTTATTTCGTACATACTGCCAGTCCCTATTGGTACTATTGCAGAAGGGCAAGCAAATAATGAGACGCACACAAAATATATATATATATACACGAGCACACGGAGTACCTAATAGCCAGAACAGAGAAAAAGCAGTTACACAATGTTAATTTGTGTGATTAGAGCAAATAGCTCGGACATAATTCTAAAAGTGCAATAATGAACACACCAGGCTCTGCTGTAGAACAAAAAAAAACAAATACATAATAAATTCAATAGCTGACAGTGCTTAAGTGTTCTTAAAGTAGCATGAGGAACTTATCTAGATCCCTACAGCTTGTTATCGAGTGTGGTAAAGTATTCCATTCCCTTATCGCCAGAGGAAAGAAAGAATATTTGAAGCAATGGGTTTTGAATCGGTATTCCTGCAAGGTTAGTGGATGTTTATGCCGAGACTCTCTGGTTTGAGACAAAGATATATACCTTGAACTGTCGACTTTCAACTGTTTATGATAAAGTTGGAACAACATTTTTTGGCGTGCGAGTCTTGCCCGATTTTTTAGAGTGAATATTCCAGACCTTAAAATTAATTCTGATGGCGAGTCGCTTAACCGATACTTGTTGTATATGAATCTAATTGCTTTTCTTTGAACTCTTTCTAATGTGCACACTAAGTTATTAGTGGCTGGGAACCAGACCACGCTCGCGTATTCGAGTACAGGTCGAATGAATGTTTGATATGCTAAAAGTTTAATTTTAGATGGTGCAGATCGGAGTCGCCTTTTGAGGAAGAATAATCGATTTAGTGCGGACGACGTCCCGTAGTTGGCATGCGCCTCCCATCTGAGGTCATCAGAGATAACTAATCCGAGATACTTGTGCTGTTTCAATGTTGTAAGCGGAACGTCAGCGATTGTGTAGAGAAAATTTGATACGTTTTGTTTGCGGGTTATTCGTAGCAAGGCTGATTTTTTTACATTTAATGACATCTGCCATTTCAAGCACCATTCAGACACTGAAAATAAGGCGTTGTTAAGAACAATATGATCTGAAGGGGAGTTTATTTCTGTATAATTTATACAATCATCGGCGAAAAGCTTTATGTCGGTTCCAATGGACTGGGGTAGGTCATTTATAAATATAAGGAAGAGAATGGCAGTAATGCTAGCATAGCGGCTGTAGTTGTGAAGAATGAAACGAGCCGAATTATTTTGGATTAATTCTAGAGCGTTTAATAAATTAGCCGTACTCGGATCCCATACCGCAGCGGCATATTCCAGCTTGCTGCGAATTAGTGTCTTGTACGTTGGTAGCTTAAGTGAGACAGGCGCGGAGGAGAAGTTGCGGCGAATGTACCCGAGCATGCGATTAGCATGCTCGGGTATATTCGGACAAAGAGAAGAGACAAGGGAGGCCCAGCTCATAACCACACCATGTCTGGTACCATGTCCCGTACCATGTCTAGTACCACGTCCACCATGTCATAACCACACCAGAACACGATGCACTGGTGAGGGCTCGTGTCGAGTGTCAAGAGAGTGACCTTCGGTCGTCTGGCCCTGGATTAGACGTACACAGTAGTTTATTCCATTGCACTTACCCACACATTGAGCATGGGCCGTGGCCCCGCCTCGGTTTCGGCTGAGTGTCAACTTGTCAATCTACTAGAGCCCCAGCTTTGTGGCAGTTAAGCCTGTGAGTCTAGCCTCATTTCCACTAGGCGATAAAACAAACTGTGGTTTCGCCACGGCAGAGAAAATAAAGACATAAAGAAGTCGACAGAGACGCAGATAGGTTGCAGATGGATGTGAAAGTGCAAGCCACAACATTCGTCTACTTCTCTCTAAGCGCAAGTGCCGTATTTTGGTTTTTTTTTGTACGACTCATTGCTTCTTCGTGAATAAAATCTGAGAGTGCGTTCCAGCTCGCCAGAAGCGATAAATACGTTGTGGTGTATTCAAATGTTTCTGTTCTAACCTTTTGTAAGAAATAATTGTTGAAATTTGCGTCTATGAAAGTCACAAAAAAAGAATATAGCAAAACCTGCAAAGTAAAATAAAGGTTCCATCTATTCGTCCATTCATGCGTTCTTCAATCAATCAAATCAATCAGTTGGTCTGTCTTATTTAACAAGTGATGAAATTTCGCGTTCCAAAACCGCAATAAATTTGTCTGTCTGTCTGTCTGTCTGTCTGTCTGTCTGTCTGTCTGTCTGTAATACGCATAACAATTCCAGATTGAAACGGATGTCTACTGTCTTCAGTGATATGCAGAACCACAAACCGAGAATGTTGATGAATGCTTCTCCATGGCTTCCTGGTACAACAATGAAACCTGGAAGACTACAGACATACGCTGCCCGCAAACAAACATTGTTCCAAAATATTTCAGGCTTTCTACTGCAGTCAGAAATGCTGCCTTTATCCATAGAAAGGACTTCTTGACCCTACCGGACGTTCTTCGACTTCCCCTTTGGTCAGCCCTTCTTTTGCGGACACCGAAGAACGTGTGCCAGTCTTCAAGCATCCGGCGTACTCCTTTACGTCATCAGTTCCGAAGGGCTTCCTGGTTTACTCAGCAACGTTGTTTCGGATGTCAAGAGGTTCTCTTCATTTTTTCGACGAGCGGTGCGAATTCTTCTTGGTTCATTCTATCCGCGTTAGTCTGCTTGCCCTACCCGTCCTGCTTCCGTACCAGTCCACGTTTCTTCGCCAAGTTCATCTTGCGCCCTTTTACTTCCTTCCTTTTCGCCTTTGACGGGCGGCTGTCACTTCCGGTCCAACAAGGAAGTGAAGGTGCCTCTTTTTCCTCCCCTTCCACTGACTTCCTTGTTTGCCCTCGAAGAGTTGCAGTAGTTCCCTCGTGTGCAGTGTATGCAACAGCCCTGGCTTCTGTCCGCTCAGAAAGAAGCGGTAACCATGACAAAGGAGAGTCCTTGGAGAAACGACGAAGAAAATTCTAATTAGCCTCGGCTATTTATCACACCTTCCTGACAGGCCCTTGTATTTTGTCGAAGAGGCGTCTTTTCCTTCATTCGTCGTCTAGTCTTTCCCTTGTGAAGTTGTATTTTAGGGGAGGATATGCTTTCCCAGGAAAGCTTACACTGCAGCGCGTCACATGTATGAGTAATTTATCATTATTTTTTTTTGGTGGTGCTGTGCAGTCCTCTCGAATGCTGGAGTGAAGATGTATTCTAGCGTACTAGAAGTAAACGCAAGCTGTTGAATTCGAGATGGCCAGCAAGCGGGCAAGACGGGGCGCAAGAAGAAATCATGCTTCTAGGCAGTTCAGCTGCCGACGCCAGGCAATTTTGGAATTGAATCAGTTACTACTGGAAGCGCGAAACAGGAAGAAAAGCTCACGCTTTGGTCAAGCACGTCGTATTTACGGTCGTAGTTCCAGTACTGTCGTGTCGTACCTGGCTAATATCTAATGGTGCTGGCTACTGTTGACTTGAGTTGACTACTGACGGCTAATATTGATCAACATTGGCTCAAGGCTATTACCTGATAGTTCTAGCTAGCGTTGTTTATTGTTGGGTACGGTTGGTTACTGTTGTCTCAGTGTAGGCCACCGTTGTCTTCTTTCGCCTATCAGTGGCAAGTGGAGGTTAGTGTTGTATTGTGCATACAACTGTTGGGTTATCATTCTAATGAAAGTTAATCGGAATTAATCTAAGGTAACGATAATGACCTCTCCCACATTCGCCGCTAAACTGCCGCTAAATTTTCATGTCTGTCTAAGCAGTTCGAAGCGTTGCACAGGATGTTCAGAAAAATTCAGAAACCGAAAGGACGAATAAGGCACAAGTATGTACAATCGCGAGCAATATGAAAAGGGAACACAGGAACGCGTGGCAAACAGCCTGAAGCCCAGCTATCGGTGATACGTGTGAGCAGCCGTCGGAAACATAGGGGAGAGGGGAAGGCTGTTCTAACAACTGTTGGCACTCCTTGCCATGCGTTTGTTTCTACAAACTGCTGGAGTTGTCATTGCACCAAGCGCTTGCGTGAAGAAAAAAAAGAATGAAAGAAAGGGAATGAGTCGCTGCATGTCACTGCGACTATTACCGCCTCTTATCGAATATTGGATGATACCGTGTTATCGGTGAAATGGCGTAAGTTGCTGCTTTGGAGACAGGCCAGCGTGGTGGGAGTGCTAACAGTTAGTGGAAGAGCGTCCTCCTTTCCACTTGGTTTTTCACAGCGCCATCTGCATATCGCTCCGAGTCGATTTCGATTTCGCGAGAGACTGTTTGTCGCACGTTCCTGTGTTCCCTTTCATATTGCTCACAATAGTACACTCTATAAATATACATGGCAACGACGCCGATGACTACCCTTGACTCGGCCTACCAAAACCGGTTGGCCCGAAAGACTTGTGTTCCCCAGTACACCAGATACGGGCGCAAGGAGGCGAGAGTAATACCGAGAAAAGACCTCCACACTGAGCAAGAATAGTACATTCGGCAGAACATACGGAAGCTCAGAATGCTCCATAGTGGCAAGAATGAAAGCGACGGCAAAGGTCTGCTGCGACCGCTTCGCAGTGGTTGCAGCATCCTCAGAATGCCCCGACAACGGTTAGAAGGCGAGCGAAGAGACCACGAGGGCAACGTTCAGAAGAGACGAACTGATGACCTCGAGGCCGCGAAGACCGGACTCTCCAGTCCTATAGAAAATTCGAGTGACACATTGCCATCAGAACACATTGATTAGCTTCTTGACGGGTCATTTCGTACAAGTTGCTGACTGGACCCATTCTCTATTGTTCTAGGTGGTCGAGAGTGTAGAGAACATACCACCCGAGCCGCTGTATACTGAAGCATCGGAGGAGACAAAGTGGAAAATACATTCCAGCCACGGGGGCTGTATTTCGATGGAGACAGAACGTTGAGGCCCGTGCAGAGGGCAATATCAGTGCACGTTAAAGTTTCCGGAGCCTTCCACTAAGGCGACTCATAGATATATCGTGGTTGTGGGACGCAATACCCACAGTAATTATTAAGTAGAGAAGATTCTCTTTATGCACTCCGCGACATACGAGAAGCGTGAACAGGGTCATCCAGATGAACTGGAGAGAGAAGGCCGCTGTTTTAACAACGGGATTGTTGAGCATGTTTTCGACTGCGGTCCCCTGTTGAGAAGAACAGCCACAAATGCTTGAGGTGAGCACCTACGAAACATTGCGCAAGGGCACGTTAAGTCTTGTGTGTGTGTGTTGCGAGTGTGTGTGCGCGCGTATCAAGTGCGAAAAACTGAAGTCAATTGCACCCTGCGATGGGAAGGCATGAAACGTAAGCTGAATATTTTGTTGCGGTCAAGATATGCCGTGTGACCCCCTTCCAGATCTCAATCTACACACCCACTATAAATACAATGGCTGTCGACGTTGCTGGTTAGTCCATTTGAAGCGTACACCCACTGGTGCACTGTGCACAGAGACGCTAATACTAATCGTAACATTTGGGTGAATTCCCAACAACTCGTCACAGCAGTTTCCTTCCTGACTGCTTCGCATGACACCGCTTCTCACAGTGCGTGAGATCTGCAGGATTTCACATTTTATAGCGTAGGCTGTAGTACTTTATTACCTCCCAAGATCATTTTTGTGGCGCTTTCCCTTGATCGAATACCTGTTACCTTGGACTAAGCCCACTGCCCCACTGCTTCACGACAGTGAGGGCGGTAGTGACAGTGGTACATGAAAGTGGTCGTGAAGAAAAGAAAGAAAGAAAAGAAAAAAAATTCACAGCATATCCACGGAGTGAATGATGATGAGTGGGCGAAGCTCTGGAGGTTCATCGTAGATCGTGCCGAGTTCCGTATTAATTTATTTAACGCGCACGCTACGAATCCTTATGGTTCAACTACGCACAAGTGAAATCTCCCACCGGCACTTCATTGCAAGTCAATTTCCAGTGCCTATATATATATATATATATATATATATATATATATATATATATGGGTGGCCGGTGAACGGTTCTCCAGCGTGAGCATCCTTATGGCTCAGGCGTGAGCATCCTTATGGTTCAACTACGCACAAGTGAAATCTCCCACCGGCACTTCATTGCAAGTCAATTTCCAGTGCATATATATATATATATATATATATATATATATATATATATATATATATATATATATATATATATATATCTGGGTGGCCGGTGAACGGTTCTCCAGCGTGAGCAGTCGGTATTTTTCAATCAAGAAACTCGCTAGGAGGCGCTACCTGCGCCAACGTTGTCTCTCGCGGGTGAGGGCGCGTTCTCCTTCTTTGCGAGCTGGTAGAGCGTTCATCTAAGAAAGAGCGTTTCCATAGTCAACGCGCGCCTTTCGCTCTCTCTATCTCTCTCTCTCTCTTTCTCACAAGACAGCAGATGGAAGAGTGAGAGAGCTCGCGCGCCGAGGGCGCGCGTCCCACACGCGCCCTCCTAGTAGCGCGTTCCTGGTAGGTAACGCGCTACTACAACCGACGGACAGACCCAAACCTTAAGGAGCTTCGCCCCTAAAAAAGAAAATGAACAAAAATGAGAGAGGCGACTTAGGAGAGGACGAGGAAATATAGAAAGAGCGAGAAAGAGAGAACTTGGTGAAATGAGTGAAGGTGATGATTACCATGGTGTTGAGGAAACAAGTACTCCATTTGTATGGAGAAAGATGCTTTAATGGTTTCTGTGCTTCTGTGCGGCTTACACAGTGCGACAAAAATTAGGTGTGGCTTTGCTAAAAAACCGCGTCTCATTTGCTTAACCTTGTTATGCCTTGCTAAGCCCCCACAGGAACGCTGTTCAATCGCGTTTGCGATCGCACATGTAAGCCCAAATTATTATTATTATTATTATTATTATTATTATTATTATTATTATTATTATCATCATCATCATCATCTTTTTGTTGTCGTTGTTATGTCACCGATATACAGCCCGGCTTTCCCCTGTTTGTGTTGCAAAAGCGTTCCGAGCTTTCGTTTTTGTTGTTTCGTTCGAAATTTCTTTAAACATACCGAAAGTACAAGCTTTGACGATCAGACAAAAAGCTGCATTGTTTCCTAACGCAGCTTCTACTGTTGGAGTCGTCTTTAGGACGCCATGTCACTCGTTTCTTTGTGGCAGATTTGTATATACCCTACGAACCGCGGAAAAGCGCATCGGTACAAATGGACTCAGCACCACACTCGGGTGTCCGGAAAGCTTCTTCGGTTTCACGCCCTGATAGAAAAACCTCGCGTCCACCGCAATGAGCTCAGCCGTCTCTTCTTTTCACTGCCCGCTCGAAAACCCCGTTGATGCCACGCGTCCGTTCTCCAGTTCAGTGTGCCTCGAAGTGGATTTGCTCGAAAATAGTTTTATCTTGTGTGTCCGGTGTATAAACCTCGTGTTGTTTTGCGCACTGGTTCTAAAGTAGAAAGGAACCCCTGTGAGCTTCTACGTGTTGCAAAAAACACAAAAGGATAGAGACTCCTGGGAAAGTAGCGAAGGAATAAAAAAAGCTAAAGCAAGGGACAAACATGATTTTCGGGCAGCGACAGAAGTGTGTTATTTTCCTTCACGTGAAAGCGGATCACGCAATCCGCTTACAGCTAGACGGGGCCGTCTCTTCATTCCCGTTCTGACAGCCCTCCTTCTTTCTCTTTCTTTTTTCTCTTTCTCTCTCTCTCTGTCTCTCTTTCTTTCTTTCTCTCCTCGTTTCTTTCTGTCTTTCTTTTTTCCTCTCTCTCTGCCGCAGATTTATTATTATATCACGAAACTCAGCTAACTGTTCCTTATGTCTTTGATTTTCAGTGAATCATATTTCATTATTTCATTATTCCACACACTGACTCAATTCTAGATCCAGTGATAGTCTAGTTCATTCAAATACACGAAATTTTCTTCTTATCATTCAATTTCATTCATTATTCTATCTCAACCCTTCACTCATCAATGTCGCATTCTTATTCAATTCGTTCAATTACATTATACCCCGTTATCTTTTTATTTGTTTATTTCGGCCGCACACTCGTCGATAATAAATTTGCCTATTTGATTCGTTCACTTACACTTTCTTGCTTTCTTTCCTTTTCTGTTTGTCACAGTCACATTTTGCTCGAATATTTCTCCGACCGACGACAAGTTCATAAATACAAACAAATTTCTCGCATATCGCTCATTTAGTTACCTTGTACCTCTTCCGTTTATTCCTTCACATATTCCGCAGCGGACAAATCCGCTTGGATATTTGAAACCACCACTATCCGGTGGTCGGGGAACCTTGAAAGGGAAGTGTTTGTACTCTATTTCTTTTTTTATTATTTCCTTGCTCTTTCGTTTGAGCACAGTGAGTCCGAAGTGAATTCCAGAGGAAGCCACAGAAGCAGTCTGTTACTTCCTGCATGTGCTGCAATTTATAAATCCTTCTGCCTCTGCCTTTCCCTGTCTTTTTTGTTGTTTTTTTTGTATTACGGACTAGTTGCACTATTTGCAAGGGCCCATGCTATTTGCCATCACTTACATAAAGAGAAAAAAAAGTATTATGCAGCGAAGCGCAGCTGCAAACTGCCGCAGCAACGTGACACCTCGTCGAGCGCGTGCGGGCGCTGACTAGATTGGGTGACGCAGAATTTCGCGAAACCGTATCCGGTGAGCCAGCTTGAAGTATACAGCAAACGGGGATACGCGCTTCTGGGACGAACCACAGGCGGCCCTTTTGTCCGCAGCCATCTGTCGCTGTGCCGCTGACGGGATTGTGTTGCCGGGACAGCTACCGCTGGACCGTCTAGCTTTGGCTCGATTAAATTTTGAAAAGAAATCAGTTGTGAAGCCTCGAAAGCCTGGAACCGGCGTATTCGGTAAACAATCTGGTGGGACGTTTAATGAAACGCGTAATAGAGGATGCGCAGAAGCCGGTTAGGTGGAGTGTTGTTGTTGTCGATGTCAGCGTGCGCGTTAAAGGACCACAGGTGGTTGAAATTTGAGGAGGTGATCTCTCATAATCATATCGAGGTTTTGGCAAGCTAAGATCTCAGGGGATAGCTGGACTGCGATCTCAGCAACAGAAGAGTTCCCACTGAACAACCACGAACAACCAACCCTCCTAAGAATTATTGTCATCAGAAGCTAAATATGTTTAATCACAAAGAGATTAAGGGTGAATTTACCCGAAAAACGCGGATTTGATCCTACCGCAGAATATTTAATCGAAGCGTATATGCTAGAGACCCGTGTGCTTTGCGATGTCAGCGCACGTTTAAGAACGCCAGGTCGTCAAAATTTTGGGAGCCCTCTACTACGGCTTGGCTCATATTCAAATTCTGGTCTTGGTACGCGGAACCTCCATCGATTGGCGTTATAAAGGATAAATTTATATCACGGTATTGATTTCGGTAAGCTACAAATATCAGCAGTCTACGTAGTGAAACGCAGATAACGTTATTGGCAGCATCAGTGAATTTGATCATGCAGGTTGAAGACGTGCTGGTGCTCCCGTCGAAGGCATGGTCTTTTGTATCGATTCACGTCTCTTCACACCTGAGCAATAATCGACATTTCTGAAGGGCAGTGTAGGGTAAATATTTAGCATCTGAGATTTTTTTCATATCGAAATATTTGGAGTTAGAAACAAGACAAAAATAAGGTAAGGGAAACACCTGATAATAATAATTGATTCAGGTTTAAGTGCCAGTACCATGCCAGTACCATCATCATGAGACGCGCCCCCTCATTGGAGGGCTCTGGAGTAACTTTGACCACATGGTGTTCTCTAACGTGCACCTGAAACTAAGTGCACGGCTCTTTTTCTGAATTTTCCCCTAATAAAAAGGAGGCCACAGTGGTCGGGATTCGATCACTGGACCTGGAGCTTAGGAAGCCCGCACCTCAGCGCTAAGTTACTACGACGGCTTGGGCGTACTAGTTAGGTGTGGGTGCCCGTGTTTACACCCTAGCACCGGGAACACATATTCCTATTCCACTGAATCAGTTTCTTCCGCCGAATCATAGAGGGTGCCTGGGGTTCCAGTCATCTGGCAGAGACTTATTTTAGCGTGACTACACCGACTATACTACTACGCCGACGCAGGGTCGGCAATACAAGCATCACTTGAAGAGGCGTAGGAAGTAAAATAGCCGCAGACTTTCCAGCACTTTATGTAGATGTCGACTACAACACATTCGATGCCTTCGCTTATGCGTCACATTCGTGCGTGCGTCACATTCACCTAAAACAACGCATGAAAGCACAAAGTTCGTGCTGGTTTAAAAGAAAACCAAATCCCGAAGCAATGCGGGACGTCATTGTTGCAAGCATAAGTGGGCTCACAATATGACGCACTACGACTACATCAGTGGTGCGACGTGCTATGATGACGATGTGAGTGATATGACGTGCAGCGTGTCTACAGCACCTCATAGTAGTTGTACAAGTCGACCGCCTAGGCGTCAAGAACCAGAAAATGGCCGGCACTATTACGTTTGGCGCTTGCATTTCAGATTACAGAGCTTGCAACAGCGTTCAAATCTGGACACCGATTCGCGATGACATTCAGGTCATGCATGTTACAACTTGTTATTGCATTGAGCATTGTGAGATAACTTGATGCCAATGCACAATCGTTGTGACGCGGTGCGCGACCGAATGCTTTTCAGGTAGTGCGTCTACAGGCAATAAACGTTTATGCTCGGCTAAGTGCTGTAAGGCTTCGGTGCATATAGGCGAGAACCATTGCCCCCATCTCACAGTTTAGTTGTAAGTCGAGTCCAGTGGTGTACATGTCTACCGTGTTTACTTGTACACTACCCACATTTGTTAGCACTGGCTAGTGGCACCTACTGTCAGCTAAAAAGAAGCCTGTTTCAGATAAGCAATGTTAGCTGATATCCCACTCACTGTAGTCCAGTGACAATGACACTCGGCTGCTGATCCGAAGTTAGTGGGTTCGAATCCCGGCTTCGGCAGCTGCATTTCGATGGAGGAGAAATGTTGAAGCTCGGGTAGTGTGCGATGTCAGTGCACGTTAAAGAACCCCACGTGGTCGAAGTATCCGGAGCCCTCCACTACGGCGTCTCACATAATCAGAGCTGGTTTTGGGACGTAAAACCCCAGAAATCATCAACTTTAGCTAGTAGTGGACCGCGTTGTCCACTTATGGGGCTAATCTTTACCAGTGTTGTCTTGCTACTGGGCAAGAACGCGCGACGTCTGGCCAACTACCGGAAATGCTGGTTCCCTAATATCGGCTATCTGTCGTTGTAATCGCAAGATTGTCTTCGCGTATTTTCACTCCAATGACTGATTTGTTGCTTTTGCAAATACCTAGACGTCAACTGTGCTTTTCCTGCTTGAATATTTTTGCTTAGCTCTTCTTGTTTTCCAGTAGCTTCTTTCTGAGTGTAGCGTCAGGGCGATGCGTTGCTTCCACCAAAAGCAGTGCGTCGAAATGCATCTCTGTGATAACTTTTTTTTTTCGGCGAACATCTTTCGGCGCTTTTCAACTGTCACGACACTATCTCTCGACGTAGGAGACCCCATTGTGTGCTGGAACTCTTTCGGATGTTGGTCCCGATTCTGTGTTGCCAGGAAACCTCCAATCAGATCGCGTGTACTACTCGAATAGAGGTGTACTCTATGGAGCGCACGTGAGTAATCGGCTCATACGCTAGGATGCACGGCTGTACACGTATGCATAGCAGGAGCACCTTATCTGTAGATAAGATCTGGAAGAGCGGAGTCGCCGCTATTGTTGCCTTAGTTGTGCCCAGGCTCGCCCCAAAAGGAGAGTGCAATTTTTAACTTGCCTTTCGGCTGCTCTGTTCTTTGTCTCGACTACCTGTTTGCCTCCTCGGAAAAATACGTCAGCTGGCAGGAAATGTTAAGGGGTAGCTTTCTCAGAATCTCGAAGTTCCTTCCTAAGAAAGAAAAACGGTACAGAAACAAAAAGACTCCTTAGAATACTGAAGTAGTGTGGATTGCCAATAGTCAACACATGTCGCAAGGAGCTAAGAAATTAAATCTTAGAAATTGTTTGATCTGTCCCCCTGAACTAACACGGCGTTTCCTATCTGAGCTGTCTGATTGGATGAATCTTGCCTTTATTTTTGAGAAAATGGCCTTTCGCAGCAATAAAAGAACCAATAATATCACTTCCACACCAAAGAACTTCCATTAATTATGCCCTCTTCTCAGCATTAGGAATCTCCGTCTACACATTTTGTTAGTTCAGATCACAGGTTCACCCTTTGTTTTTGACTGAATATTGCCTCCGACACCGAGACGTCCATTTTCAATACATCAAAACAGATTAAAGAGGCTGAATCTAGCCTAAGGCTACAAATGTACTTGAAAACAAGTTAATGAATTCACACACCTTTGCTTTCGAAAGTGCTCATTTTGCCCTGTCGAGTCGACTTTCCTAATTACACGTTCGAGTGTGGCGCATGGCT